>PVHX01002578.1:0-164494 GCA_004024805.1 Geosciurus inauris | reverse complement strand
AACAAATAGAAATCAGACCTTTTCCTCTTCTTTAATCTCTTTGGGTCTGGTTGCAAGCTCAGAGCTGATGACTCCCCGATGGCGGCTGTGTGCTAGGTCCAACACGGCAGCTGGGACAGTGGCGCTCCTTTCTTATAGTGTAGCTGGAGTCCCGCCCAGTTGCCTGGAGCCCAACCCCTGGAGAAACTGGACAGCCCGCCTTCCCAGTCACCCCTTCCTACGACTCCTGGAGCCCTTCATTGGATGTTACGGTCTGAGCGACGCTGTCTCGGGAACAGACACCTTCAGGTCCCTGGGACCTACTTTCGCTGTACCTGCAGAAAGTGGTATAGATGGGGCGGGGGAGGGGAGGGGCGGTGTATGGGAGTCTGCTGGGGGAGCTGCAGGTGAAGAGAGGGTGCCTGTCACTCTGCGGAAGAATTGGCGGTTAGAAAGTTTGCTGCATCTTGGAGAACGTGAAGCAAGATGGAAAAAAAAAAAAAAGAAATTTCTAGGCTGGGAGATAAATCCTGTCACCCACTTTGTACCCGACCTACAAGTCCTAGGGATTTCTGTTTTCTTGCCCCCTTGCCCTTACCCTGTACAAATGAGTGAGTACCCATTTCCAAATACAGATGCTCCTCCACTAAGAGTGGGGTTACACCAGGATAAACCTATGGTAAATTGAAAATTTTGTAAAGCTGAAAATGAATTAGCTTAGCCTACCTTACACACGTTCTGAATGCTTACTTACATCTTCCTATGGTTGGGCAAAATCACCTCAGGCAAAGCCTATTTTGTAATAAAATGTAAAATAGTTCATGTAGTTCATTGAGTACTTATTGAAAGTAGAAACCAATGGTTATGTGGGTATGTTTTTGCAACATCATGAGGTCAAACATTTATGCCCAGAATGAAAGTCCGAACTGTCCCTGTACCTATTTAGCATCTGTCTCCCTCTGCTGGACTGTGATCTCATTAATGCAACGAATATCTGTAAAAAATTCTCAATGACTTCAGTTGCTGCCTATCATCTTCATTGTCACAAAAGTTGGGGCTTCTGTCTCAGGCCCTAAAAACACTTGAAGTTACTCCTTTTCTTTCTGTTCTAACATGGATATATTCAGTTAGGTAAGCACCTTACAGAAAATCTAAATTTCCTTTTTCCACCTCCTAACTTCATTTTCTGAGATGAGAAAGTTCAGATCCCAGAGGCACTTGGGGAAATGTTGTGATGGTTCAAGAAAGTTACCAAATGTCAGAACCTAGAACTACCAACTTCCTATTTGGCTTGGCATACCATACTTCCTGCTGTCTGAAATGCCCTGTCTCTGATTTTTTCTTTCTGTAGGAATTCTATTTCCCATAATTCAGTCCACATATCCTCCCCTTCAGGAACTTTTACCTAATTCTCCTACTGAAGTTCATCAGCCTCTCCCGATTCATTCTATACACATAATATGTACCACTATTGTTTCATTTAGCATGCTGCTTTGGAATTTGGGGATTTTAGGTTTTTATCCCCTAATAGACTAAGTTTCCTGTAAGCAAGGACTGGGGCATTGCAACCCAGGGTGGAGTTTAGGGAGCCCATTATGAGTGTGTGTGAAATAAAAGTCCTAAGATGTGGAATCTGGTCTGCCTCCCATCCAGTTGCCCTGTCCAAGGGTCAAGCCTGCCTCTTATCCAATTCCAGCACCAGGGATATGATCCCAGGCAAATAGTAAGGCTCAGTAAATATTTGATGAATTATTTTGTGTTGATTTGATGCCAATCTACAATCCAGGTCTTATGACTGTCAGGTGCTTTCAGCCACATATATTTGTAATCATGTTATTTGAGTTCTTTCTCACAACAAATCAGTGAGTCAGACATTGTTACTGTTTTCCACATGAGAAACTGAGTCTCAGTTTAAGGGACTTGTCTGGGGCCATTGAAGTGATGAATCATAGTCCACACATCCTAAGTCCTAGCTCTTTTGCTAATTTCTTCCTTCTGTCCTGTGCCTGCCTTTTTTTTTAACCTTCCCCTTCATTCACTCAGTTCCATATAACCACTGAGTCTGTGGAGTATCTGGCACTCTGTGACTTGTATAGCACTTGATACCCAGAATTCTAATTCTCAAACCACCCAAGTCTATCATTAAGTATTTTCTACTGTTCTTGCTTTGGGATAAGCCCCAATATTTCTTTCAAATTAAGGAGAATGAATGCTTTCCTTGTGTTAATAATGTCTTATTTCTTAATTGACCACTGTTTCCCTTTGGGGTATGCTTTTCAAATTGTTTTTTTAGTTGTAGATGGACACAATACCTTTATTTTTTTATTTATATGTGGTGCTGATAATCTAACCAAGGACCTCACACATGCTTTACTACTGAGCCACAACCCAAGCCCCTGGGGTATGCTTTTTTGAGGGACAATTATCAATTGATATGTAGCCACTGGGGTCAAGGAGCAATAGTTATTCCTGCTAAAGCAAAACTTTCAGGCAGTGGCATCTCTGAGGGTCTCTGATAGGAAGATTTCTCTCTGGCTTATCAGGTCAATCTGCAGATTGGTGGATGAAGGGTCTTCTCTAAAGGACGGCACATTTGCATTACATCCCAGGGTACTGCAGCTCATTTCAAACTAAAGCTCTGTAAAAATGACTTTTCCTCTTCTGAGAGCCTTTGTGACAGAAATGCAGACATGCCATCGTGAGAGAACGCCACTGAAAGCAGGACATGAGATGTGAATGTGCTTACACCTTGTCCATATCTATAGAGCAACACAAGCAGGGCTGAAAACACAATCTTTGTCGAAAGGGTTCTCCAAAAACACATTTCCCATGAATCAACATTCTATAGAAGAGAAAATAAGGTAAAGGGAAATTACTTACTAGGAACACACTCCAGTTGGTCGTTCCTTCGTACTCCTAGCTGCAGACTGGATACACAGTTATCCTCCAGGATTCTTTTTTTTTTTTTTTAGTTGTAGGTGGACAGAATATCTTTATTTTATTTTTATGTGGTGCTGAGGATCGAGCCCAGTGCCTCACATGTGTTAGGCGAGCACACTACCACTGCGCCATAACCCCAGCCTCTCCTTCAGCATTCTTAAATCACATTTGGACAAAATGAAAAGGGACTCATCAGTGGAGACTCTCATTTTTCCAGTTGCTTTCTGTTTTGTGCCTTATTACTACTCAATGTCTATTATCATCTTGTATTCAAAGCTTCAAAATTATTTCAAAGAAACTATCTCAGTATTAATGTTTACTGGCTACTCTGTTTTAGGTAGACATTATGTTAAATGTTTAATATACATTATCTTATTTAAACAACTCTACACAGAAGATAGGGATGCAGAAAATGAGGCTTGTAAAGGAAAAATAATTTGTCCAAAGTCTCACATCTAGTAAGAGCAGAGCTGAGACTTAAACCTAGATCCATCTGGCTCATCGTCATGTGTGCTCACAGCCACTTTTCTTAAGTGCTCCCCTCAAAGCAATTTTTTAAAGAACTATCTCTTGTCTAAGTGGCTAGGTAAAAGAGAGACACTGGATATGAGGCCTTGAGTAGGAATTTTATTGATTAAATAAGAACCTAATATAGTAAAGCATGAAATTGTCATGAGCAGGAAATTATGCACTAGTTGTACCTAGTAGTGCTGTGCTATTTGTAAACAGAATCTTTGTTCTCCAGGAAATGCATCCATTCTCTTTATTTATGCTATATCTTGTCCCAGAAAAGGATTCAGGGTGATTTACACAACAAAGACTCAGGAAATTTATCAGCCACTAGAGCCCAACATGGTGAAAATGGTAAAGATATGCCATTGACTCAATAAAGAACCTTGTATGAGATCACTTAAGTATCAATACCTATGCCCTGGAATGGGAAGGATAAAATAGGAAGACAGTTAAAGAGTGTCCCTGGGAAAAGTCTGGATGGTGGGAAGTCCCACAGAAGATTCACAGTCTACTAGTCTTGGAAAGCCATGAGAGAACCTGGGTTTAGCCATGTGGAAATGGCCCTGTCCCTTTACAGGACAAAATATAATTTCTAAAGGTCATCAAGAAGATAGAGCCGGGCCGCCTAGCACTTTGGGAGGCTGACACAGGAGAATCGTGAGTTCAAAGCCAGCCTCAGCAACGGCAAGATGCTAAGCAACTCAGTGAGACCCTGTCTCTACAAAAACACAAAATAGGGCTGGGGATGTGGCTCAGTGGTCGAGTATCCCTGGTGCAAAAAAAAAGAGAGAGAGAGAGAGAGAGAACCAAGATTATAAAATTTGCTCCTTGAGGAGGGGAGCTATCTTCTCCATGTTTCATAAAACCTATCTTGTGCATCACTTCCAAGTTACACCAAAAGCTCTAAGTTTGAATTACTTTGAAGTTATATTCTCTGTCTTAGTCCATCCTTACAGTCTCACATTAAACAGATAAGCATTAAAACTTCCATTCACAGAAATTGTGACAGAAGTAGTAAATGTTAAGCTATTCCCCAGATGCTTTGGTTTTATCATTTGATGTCTTGTAGTATACAAACTGGAAGTTTAATAACTGTGTTTCTGGGAAAATAATGCACACCCTCATAAGGTGCCTCATTTCTAGCACTTGCAATAGCTAGGATGGGAATATGTAACGCCAGAATCCTTTCAAGGATTAAATGAATAAAAATACATATTTAAAATAATATTGCCTGGGGCTAGAAAGCATTCCACAAATGGAAGCAACTGTTATGTGATGGAAAAACACTGGACACAATAACTTATGTGACAGGGTAACTTGTTTTTTTGGTCAATTTTAACTGGGGTGCTTTGGCAAAAGAGACATTGAAAATCTCCCTTTCTTTATAGAAGGGCAATCAAACATCTCTGTCTTGAGTCATGTTTTTCTTGCTCCTATTTGAAAGTTGACACTACTTGTTCAAACTGGTAGGGAAAGCTAGTTTGAAGAACCCCTTTCTTTGCTCTCTTCAACTGGGTAACAAGAACCCAAGCCTCTAAGGAGGAACTCAATTGAAGAAAAGGTGGATTCTGATAGCTGGGGCTTTTAGGTCTGACAGTAGTTAACACTGTCACTCTACTCACATTCAGCATCCCTGAGACAAAAACCTTGAAAGGGAGAAGCATCCTGGCCCCATGAGGGAATGTGTGTTAGGACCTGAACTACTGAGAACAACAGAGAAGTTTTTAACTAGGTGGAGCCATGGGGAAGTCACCTGAATTAAAATCCATGGGGCCTAGACAGGACTATCTTGAAAGCAACACCATGTTCTAAAGACCAAAAGTATCTACATTCCAGCCCCACTCCAATCCTCTTTCCCAGAGTAAAGGCCCAGGACCCTGGTACAGCTGATGCAGTCAGGTGTGGTCCCCTGATTGGTACAGAACACTTCTATTCTTTACAGGTGGGTGCTCCAAATCATATGATATTTTTGTACTCCATGTAGTATGAAACAACCCTTATCTTTAAAATATTATTAAATTTGTATTGTCTTTGGAAGATGTTTCGCAAACACGAATGTTTTTTCAGGTCATATATCATCAAAAGTACACCTGCACTGTACTACCACTTTGAAATTAATACATCATGAGATGGTTCTGATACAGCATTTACACACCATAGTGCTGGGCATACACAATGGTACCACTTGTTCCATAAGTGGATGGCCACAATTTCAAAGAAGCCACCATATAACAATCCACCTATCCCACCCCATACTGGCTCACAGAAGCATCTCTGCTCTCTTACATCAAAAGACATCAAATATCACAGTTCTAAGCTCTTGTTCTCTGTGTCTCTAGTTGGTGTCGTCTCATCTTCTACCTGAAAATCCTCCTGGAATGAGACCTGTGGGATGCAGCAGATTTGTTAAATAAGTTAAGGCTATGTTCATATTACAATTGTTTAAAAATGATGTTGTAAGAGTGTATAAGCTTAGAAAAAATTAAAAAGGCGGGCTGGGGTTATGGCGCAGTGGTAGCGTGCTTGCCTAGCACGCGTGAGGCACTGGATTCGATCCTCAGCACCACATAAAAAATAAAATAAAGATATTCTGTCCACCTACAACTAAAAAATAAATATTTAAAAAAATAAAAAATTTAAAAAAAAATTAAAAAGGCTATAAGAAAGTATTATGGTAAGAAACTCAATTTCTGAAAGAAAATGTATGTATGGGCAAACACCATTAGGGATATTCACTAAAATGATATTAGCAAGTTAACTCTGGATTATTAAATTAGAGATGATACTAATATTTCTTTGTTTATCTGAATTTTCTAGATTTACCAAAACAAAGATGCAATTCTTCTATAGCATAATTCCCTCCCACTTAAGAAGTAGATACTTCTTTTTTAAAAATATTTTTTAGTTGATGGACATTTCTTATTTGTTTATATGTGGTACTGAGGATCAAACCCAGTGCCTCATATGCTAGGCAAACACTCTACCACTAAGCTACAACCCCAGCCCCAAGAAGTAGATACTTCTGATGAAAGAGAACTAAAGCTACTTTAAGTAGATAATAAATTTGAATAACCAATAGCCTAAGACATCCGAAATGGGACTTTTAAATAGGTTAGTGTATTGTAAGTTGCCACTTTAGAACCTGGGTTCAGGTTGGGGATGTGGCTTAATGATAGAGCATTTGACTAGCATGTACAAGGCCCTGGGTTCAATCCTCAGCAATATGTACACACAAAAAATTGCTAAATAAATACTCAACAGGACTTGCATACTTGGGAAAGGACAAATCTAGGGAAAGGCTTTAGATGCTTTAGAGAGTGCAGGATTTCCTGGAAAGCCCAAGACAAATAACAGGGCTAGAGCCTAATGACACTGTGGTTTTCCCTGATGCCATTGTACCACGTTGGTATATTCGAACAGCCTTACAATTTACAGTTAGGGGCTTGATAAGAAAACACTGCATTTATTTAGAGAGGGGGGGAAACCAAGAACCATGAGCCTCTGAGACAAGCAAATATGGCCTGGCCCAGGTCAGTGAATGAGAACTAGTCACAGGAATGACTCAGTGGTGTGAATCTGTGTAGAACTGAGCAATGGACAGATGGGAGAGAATCAGTGTCCTGGGAGATGTGCACATCGGGAGGAATGGATATGGAGAGGTAATTTACACTGAATGGCATGTCATTTTAAGTTTGGTTATTTTGTTTCCTGACCTTTAAAAGTACTTAGGGTCATAATATGCAGTCAATGGTTATCACAGAGAGGTTAATTTGGAAAAAACCAAAAGTGGTTAAAGTTGATTCAAAGGAAGCCAAACTGGGGAAAGCAATTTTTCCACTGGGATTATAGGTGTGCGCCACTGCACCTGGCAGAGAGATCTCTTTGGTTACCTCCAAATTTCAAATTCTATGTTCAGGTCAGAGGAGAAAAGGTGGACACATTCTTCCTTAGCTTCTTTACTTTCACACTTCTCTGTCTCTTTCTCTTTCTAAAATATTCTTGCCCTCCTCACTCACAAGATTTTGAGTTCTTTAAGCCATTATTTAAATAGTAATTGATAAAACATTGTTTTGTGCCACAAATTAAAACTTAACAGTGCTTAAAAACTACTGTGTTTTTTATTTTTATTTTTTCTAGCATTCCCAAGAAGTTTACCTGGGCAGACCCAGAGCACTCAGGAGTGTTGTGTCTCTTGGTGGTTAAGCATGGCCTGTGCTAGCAGCAGAAGACTCTGCAGGGCAGTAGGAACTTGATATTGAATGGCACAACTGCTTGACTTCTGGCCAGCAGCACTTGCTGGCTGTAATTTTCTTCACCTTCCTGCTTTGGATAGAATGGGTGCTGGGTACTCATTAGATAGAATGCCATACTGGGTACTCATGTCTTAGTCTGCAGAAAGGAAGAGGGACAGTGTGACTGTCTTTGCTGGGGTCAAGTCACTGGGAAAAGCTCCTATAAGGGCCTTCTCAATGTCGCTGACACATCCTCTCAAGCACAGCAATTACCTAGGCTCCTCAAATTGGAACTGACTGGGGGACTTGGTGGCCACAATCTCTTGGCCCAGCATATTCTGACCATGGAGGGATGTAGAACTGCCAAATTCATTTTGAAAGACAGAGCTATAACCCTCCAAGGCTATAAGTTCCTCTTGTTTGCACCTCTGTTTAAACAGCTGCTATAAGAAAGCTATAAATCTTGTAGCTCACTTAAAGAGGGTATCAAATGGGACTTCTCACCTCTTTCAGTGTTTATGGAAGAAGACCAGAAGGTAAAGGGAGAAAGCTGAGAAAGAAGAACTCCATCTACTGAGAAACAGCATGGTATAAAGTTAAGAGCCAGATTCTGGCCCCATAACTGTATGAACTTGTTAGCTATATTAACCACATGTAATTCCCTCAGTAGCCCTATGAAGTGGGTATTTCTAATGTCATTCTCATCTCCATTTTATAGGAAAGGAGACCAGTCCAGTGCATAAAATCTTTAGATCAATATATGGAATATAATTGTTGCTATGTGCATATCAGTTAAATGAAATTAAAGAGGGGACTTAAAGACACAACAGCTAGCCATCAAGACTATACCATGTCTATTTCCAAAGAGCCAAGTCTCAGCTGGTACAGCTTCCAAACCATAAAGCCAAATCTTCCATCTGAAAAAACAAGCAGAGTCACCACAATTAATTTCCAGACTAATAATTGAGATCCTCATTTGTTTCTTCACACCATGTAGTTTTAATGATCAATCACACTTTTAAAAAAAATTCCCAGTTTGGGGACTAGTACTACAGATAAGATGATACCACTCATCTGATTTAGCTTAATTTAAGCTGGTACACAGATAATATATGAAACTGTAATATTACTTTCAAAGTATTTGACACAATGTTCTAGAACAGGAAGTCAGCAAACATTTTTTTTTTTGTAAAGGGCCAGATAGTAAATATTTTAGAATTTGCTGGCCATATATATTACTGTTACTGCTGCTGCTGTTTTCTTATAACTATAAAGCTGACTATAATCACAAACTCGATTTGTAGCTCAGGTGACTAGACCAAAAACTTTTCATGTAAGCTAAACACAGTGTTTTTATCTTAAAAGTATGTTTAAAAATAAAACAAAGAATAAGTGATAGATACTATATATGCCTGCAAAATCCCAAACATTCCATATCTGAAATATTTAATATAGAAAAAGTTTTTTGACTCTCATTCTGGAGAATTATAGAATAAGAATATTATTCTTAAAAAATAGCTTGTTACATTTTCTTTAGTCCACAGAAATAGTTTTTTTTCAAACAATAACAACACAGTCATCTCCAAGGATGCGGAAAATGTATTCATCATTTGACTAAATCTAACATACATTCCTGATTAAAAACTCTCAACAAACTAATAACAGAAAAATCTTCCTTAACCTGATTAAGGGCATCTTCAAAGAACCTATAGGTATCATTATATTTAATTATTAAAGACAGTATGACTTTCTCTCAAGTTAAGAAGAAAAATATGTTTACTCTCACCATCTCTTTCCAACACTGTGATAGATGTTCTAGCCAGTGCAATAAATAAAGAAAAAGAAAAGGCATCTAGTCTGAAAAGGACATAAAACTATCTTTATTAATAAAACTCAGGATTGTCTATGTAGAAAACCTAATGGAGTATTCAAAAAAGCTACCAAAATTAATGAATTTGGCAAGTTTGTAAAACGCAAGACCAATACACAAAAATGTCTTTGCCAACATTAATAAAGTTAGAAACTGAAGTTTGAAAAAAATTATCATTTACAAAGCATTAAACATATAAACAACTTAGTATTCTAAAACAAAAACTGTTTAGTATCTGACCAAAGAAGTATAAGACTTGTAACTGAAAACTACAATACTGCTGAGAGAAATGAAGCAAAACCCAACTAACTGGACAGCTAGCTACCCAGTTTAGAAGACTCAGCAGTGTGAAGACTGCAAATCTTCTGAAACTAAGCTATAGATTTTAATCAATTCTAATCAAAATCCCAGCAAGCATTTTTGGAGAAATTAAGAAGCTTATTATAAAATTCTTATGAAAATGTAAAGGAACTAGAATAGCCAAAATAACTTTTTTTTAAAAAATCAGAAGATGAATAAATGCCACCTGA
This sequence comes from Geosciurus inauris, assembly GCA_004024805.1. Classification (NCBI taxonomy): domain Eukaryota; kingdom Metazoa; phylum Chordata; class Mammalia; order Rodentia; family Sciuridae; genus Geosciurus; species Geosciurus inauris. The sequence goes on along the minus strand of PVHX01002578.1, from coordinate 154,430 downwards.
TTTAATGATTTCATATAAAACTACAGTAATCAACCCTGCATGAAACTGGAATAAAGATCACCAAAGAAGGCACTGGAACACAACAGGTAATCCAGAAATAGAACCACACATATATGAACAAATGATATTTGACAAAGATACAAAGGCAATTCAGTAGAGAAACAATACTCTTCTCAACAATTGGTATTGGAAGAACTGGATATACATATTTTTAAAAAATGAGCTTTGAGCCATACCTGAAGTATCACATACAAATTTTGTGCTATTTACAAAAATTAACTCAAAATGGAAAACAGACCTAACTATAAAATTGAAAACTACAAAACTTCTAGAGGTCCTTTGTAGCCTTAGAGTAGGCAAAGATTTTTTTAGATACTATGCCAAAACCACAATCCATAAAAGAAGGTGCTGAGGAGTGACTGAGGAGGCTGAGATAGGAGGATTCCAAGTTCAAGATCAACCTGGCAACTTAGCGAGACCCTGTTTCAAAATGAAAAATAAAAGGCCTGGGAATGTATCTCAGAGGTAGAGCAGCCTGGGGTTCAATCCCCAGTACCAAGAAAAAAAATTGATAAATTGAACCTTTTCAAGATTTTTTAAAAGATTTGTTGTTTTATAGATACTATTAAAGACAAGTTACATACCGGGAGAAAATATTTACATATATTTAGTAACAGGCTTTATGTTCAGAACATTAAGAACTCTTGAAACTCAACAAAGAGAAGGAATAGATCTGATTAGACACTTCACCAAAGAAAATATGTAAATGACAAAGACACCCAAGATGCTCAACATCACTGTTCATCAGAGAACTATGAACTTTAGTTAAAAATGTATCAATAATGGTTTAAAAAAAAAAAAAGGGTAGGGGGCAGAGAGTACTTGCTTAGCATGTATGAAGCCCTGGGTCTGATCCCCATCTCCCTAGCACTGGAAAAATAAAAAAGCATTAAAGCGTCTTTGTGGGCATGGGGATTTTAACCCATCCAAAAGAATAAATACCCCTCCAACTTCTTTACTAGGACTTACTTGAACTTTGTGGCATTTGGAAGGCTGTATTTTCCTGAAGTTGCCAAACTACCTGATTCATGGTAGTCTCAAAAGCATTTGCTCCTGTGACAGTTGAAGCTGAGTACAGGTAAGATGATGTGTCCACTCACTGAGGGACAACTTGCGTTCTGGTGTGTCAGTCCCAGGGTGGAATGTGAGCTTATGTCTTTGGTCTTAAGAATTGGCCCCCAGCAGGGCGTGGTGGTGCATGCTTGTAATCCCAGCACTTTGGAAGGCTGAGACAGGAGAATTGCAAATTCAAAGCCAGCCTCAGCAATAGAGAGGTGCTGAGAAACTCAGTGAGACCTTGTCTCTACATAAAACACAAAATAGGGCTGGGGATATGGCTCAGTGGTCAAGTATCCCTGAGTTCAATCCCCATTACCAAAAAAAAAAAAAAAAAGAATTGGCCCCCAGCTCTCTTCCTGCCCTAATTCACAGGTTCTTCTTCCCCATAACAGGCCAGTGTTTCTCCCATCTTTATCCAGCACGATGCTCCCTGGAAGCTCTGCCCTCCTCCTCACTCCTTCATTTCTGCCACAGTAGTGGTCCTTATCAGACTCCATGATGTAAGATGACTTTCTCAGAGCTGTATAGTTAATTTTCTTTATGCCCATTTATGCTCTGAAGGCAACTGGATAATCTAATGGCTCCTCATAACCATGTCCAAGATTTCCAGTCCCAATCTTAAATGTTTTGCACAGTTGTTAGATACATTAATAACCCGTTTCTAAAAAGCATTGCAATTCCCACTGCAATCATGCTAAGAAGAACCTTCTGGAAGCAATCACCTTATTTTAAATCCAGTTTTTCAACTGTGAAGCATTGGCTCTATTTGGGTAAAGAGCCCCCTTTAGGAAGCAGATGAAAGATATGAACCCTTTCCACACAAATATTTACATAAAAATGTAAAATTTTGCTCCAGTGATTTGCCAAGCAATATATGGCAATGAAAACTCTTTGTGTGATGATAGAATTGCCAGCCTATCTGCCATGCTGACAAGGCATGTTTACAACTGGCCTCTAAGTCAGTTTTAAATAATTTATTTAACATGACAGATTACAGAGCATGTGTAATCCTCACAGCAACGCCATGAGGTAGGTATTAATATCTCAATTTTACCCATGAGGAAACCAAAACCCAAAGAAATCTGGAGATGTGCCAAAGTTCACATGGCTCATACAGGCAGCATCAGGACAAGAACATAGGCTCTTTGTTTTCTGTTCAAAACACCTTCAAACAGAACATTTTCTGTTTAGGAATCTGAGTCCTTGGTGGCTACACAGGGAAAGCCAATGTCAAGCCCTTTCAGCAAGGTGAGAGGCCTGTGGGACGCTCAGGCTGAAGCCTAGCATTCTATTTATGGGTGTACTTTCCAAGAATCACTGCCAGCAGGAATACCAGAAGGTATGCCACTGGTATCGCAGGCTTTGGGTCCAGAATTTGAACACAGTTTAAAGAAAAACAGAACCAAACTTGATGTCCTTGGTGGAAGGACAGGTTTGTCTTTTGTGCTTTTGTTTTCACCATTACTGTGAATTATTTGGCCTTTTCCCAAAGAACTAAGTGAGTTGGAAGGAGAGCCAAAAACACCTAAGGAAAAGGCAGAACATCTACCACAGGGAAGATATGAGAGCCAGAAGACAAACCTCCAAAACTTCTAAAGGACAAAGGTCCTGGGAGATTTGTACAAATGGTCATAAACAACTCCAGCAGGGGAAGACAGGGTGAAAACCACTCTGCAAGCCGTATGCTAGAGATTTTAGAATCTCCAGCAAGTTTCAGGCTGCATTCTTTATGACCCAGAATGCTTCCTTTGGAATCCTCTCAAAGAAGCAAAGTTGGGGAAGCTCTGTGATTTTATGCCATTGTTTCTAAGGTGCTGGGGCTGGACTAGATCAGCAGAAATGAAATGCTTTCCAAGAACTATTGTAAGTATACTAAAGTTTTTGACGACCCCTGGCAAATGAAAAAAATTATGGTGATGCTGTTGTGGTTTCAGTAAAGATAGCTATCCAGCTTCAAGCACTATCCCTCCATCAGAGAACCAAAGACACCGGACATCTTTCAAAATGTCTGATGAAAGCAAAGTAGCAGAGCCAATGGCTTTTACCTAGCTTTGTGTTCACGGGTTAGAGTGTATTCAGGCTGGTGCCTTAGCTCCAGTTTCTTTCCAATCCCCTCCCGGTTACCATCAAAAGCAAATATCTTTGACCAGCGTGGGAAAGGATTCCCAGACCCAATCCTAAACTACCAACCTTGCTCCCTCCAGACTGGAAAATCACAGGTGTTCTTCAGTGCCTGTTTCCCAGCCCCAAACCTACATACATAACAAACTTTGAATCTCAGATGGCCCACGTTTTGGAAGTTCTCTATACCCTGCACAAAGTTTTTTTTTCAAAAACCTACACAATAGCATCTCCTCTGAAGAGTCTTCCCACCAAGGGATGAAAACTAAGGAGTTTTTGTACTGTGTCATTCCCAGGCTCAGCAAAGACCCTTATACACGGATCTCTTCTACAGGAGCAGTGTCTGTTCTGGGGGCCTCAGTCTTCCTGGACTTCAGTGACCCATAAATTAGATACTAGCTTCTTTTTCTTCAGTTTCTTCTTGGTCACTTGGGGAGAAGAACGCTTCTTCTTCTATACATTTTCCAAGATGATCACAATTTATTTTTTCTCCCTTTTCCACATAGCCTGATGGCCAAGAGAGAATGAGGTGAGTTGCGGCTGGACCACCCTCAGGAGTGCAGAGGCACTTCAGGAAAGGGGAAGAGGTGACATTATCCTTCCCACTGTGGTTGCAGGCATGGCACTGAGGACACAGGAAGTCTCTTGCTCCTGATTCACTTCAGACTCCTGTCCAGTGCTTGTAATGCCAATCAGCTACCTCCCGAAGAGAAACTACAAGAAGAATCTGAATAGTTAACCTATGCAAGTCAATTGAGCAATTGAAACCTGCTCTGGGGAGCTCCAAATGTCTCAGTCCTCTTTTTAACTAGGCATAGAAAAGGCAGTCCTTGGAAACCCATTTCTCATCCTCATGCCCCATAGTCAGCCATGCCATCTCCCCACAATATATGCAGCCTTCCAGAGCAGGAAAGGAGTCTTGTTCATCTTCTACCCTTGGTACCTGGCTAGTATTTGTCATGTAGAAGACACTCAAGAGTTTGTAGGAAGAAAGAAAGTAGAGGGAGAAGGAAGTAATTTTGTCTTTCCTGTTTTTGTCTCTGCTTTTCATGAAAGTTTCTGCCACTACCTTCTCTCTTTATCCTTTCCTCAATGTTCATTCATCTTTACTTTTTTCAAAGCCATATAATCTCTATCGAAATCATTTAATCACCTCCTTACCCTACTTCTGTTGCTGTAGCCTAATTATCATTTTTACTGTTTATGATCTCAACTGGGTTTCTGCTTTGCTTACTCTCCTTTTTTATCCTTTTCTGTCTCATCTAATTTTTTTTGTTTTCTTTATGGCAAGAATCAGACAGACCTAGGGTTATGTGAAAGGGGAAGCAATAGCTCAGAAGAGTATTCTCTAACCACTCAGAGCCAAAGCCCACTGGTCCAGGATACAAGCAATTCATTCCCTTTCCCCCTTGCCTTGTTCCAAAGGATGAGAAACTTCCATTCATGTGTTTTCTGACCCATTCTCTGGCTTCTTCAGAGTCATCCCAAAAGCTCTTCCAGTTACCATCAACCTAGAAATGGACACTTTCAAGGGTCTGTAGCCCCACCCAACATGGGGAATGACTAGTGCTTTGGTTTCCAGCACATCATTCCAAAAAGGCAGCCCCGGGTCCTGTTTTGAGTGACAGCAAAGGCCCCCAACTAGCACCCCAAGGCTGGAAAAGTGTCCTTTCTTAACACTACTGCCACATGCCTTGTGTCTCTGTCCTATTTTCTGATCATAATCCAACTTCCCACAGAGCTGAATACCACTATGAGTTCCCTCTTCCTAGCTCTAACCTGGATTTGAATGTTTTTGATCTCATATTTTCTCAAAATTGAACAAAACCTAGGCTACTTAAGAATTCCAACCCAGGTTCTCACTAGAAGGTAGCAGCACTCTATACTACTTAGTCTAGCGGCACAGAGGACAGGGTGCCAGAGAGTGGGGACAAATAGCACATGCTAATATTTTGGGTATTTTTGTGATTCAAAAATGGAGGAAGAGCTAAGAGATAACAGAAGAAAATCACCAAAGGTGACTCTCCTATTTCAGGATGTGGATGTCTAATTGACATTGTGCAGCTACTGTCCTGATACTAGGAAGAGGCTCTAAGCAGACCACAGAGAGCGCATTGCCTAACAATGAATATCATGTACAACTCTTAAGCCATGACTCCTGTTGCTCTGACACTCCTTGCTGGACACCGCTCTGTAGAGTATCAAATCCCAAATTCTTAACAGCCCTTACATCTCAACTACTATTTAATTATTTATTTCTTCAATAAGAACCACTTACAGTGACAAGGTACAAATTTAGAAGAAAGAAAGAAAGGTAATTTTCTTTTAATTCCAGGTTGGTCCCTTTAGATCAAATATATCTCACCCTCTTTTCTGTTTCCCAACAACTGTGATAAGTCTCTAATTGCTACCAATGTTGACGTGGATATTAGTATATAGATTTAACCTATATAAATGGGCTTTAGAAACGTCTCTCACAATGGTAACTCTTCTTATCACCCCCTGCTCATATTTACCAAGAACCTATCTCCTTTTCCCAGTTGTTAATATCTCCTTCCCCATCCCATAATGCTCAGCAACTCTGGTGAGCTTAAACCCTGACTCAATCTAGTATTTCAGGGTTCCATTGAAGACCATCACAAATGTTTGACTCATTAAACTTCAGAGCTTTGTGCAGCCCCCACACCCACTTACACCTACATGCCAGAATGCCTATGCTGAAGAGCAAAGAGGAACCTCCCCCCAGAGAAGGAAATTACTGAGGACAATATTCTTTTGTTTAATCTCTTGAATTTAACAATACACTTAACTGTTAAGTGACTTCTCCAGTGACATCAAAGTGATTTAAAAGTCATTTTGGTAATTTTCCTCTTGTCTAGAAAGGAGAATGGGAAAAATACTTGGTTGTATCCTAAGACAGAATGAGAAGGCTTTGATAGGGAAAAGGAACAGAAGGAAAATAGATGCGTCCTCATGGTGGAAACTCCTAGGCTTGTGCCACTTGGCAGGGAACTATGAATTGGGTACAGGGTCTGGGTCTATGGGACCCTAACTAGTTTCAGGCTTCACTAAATTGATGGGTAGGGTCCCAAGGAGATCAAGCCAATGGAGGAAGCATGACATCTCTCTCGTCGTCATAAAAGCCTGGCTAAAAATCCTCAGCCTTGTGCTAAACAGATGTGATCTGCCGGGTTGGCAACTAAAGCTCGCTATTTATGGGCTGTGAATAGATTCCACCCAGTGTAATATCAACCATACGACCCCTTCCCATGATAGGCTTTGAAACTTTCCAGAGATCCCTCCAAAGACTACCACATAAGTCAGTTACAAAAGTTAACAAGGCTTGCTTAGCTCTAACCTAATCCCATCCTAGAGACAGAATTTTCTTTTCCTAAGGCCACTGTCACCACAAGAATATATGGCTCTGCTACAGTTCAAGGACTTTGCAAGGGTGCTCCAACCCAGAGCTTCCCGGAGAGCCTCCCGCAGCCTGGGAGTGCCTTCCAGCCGCCCTCCGCCCTCCGCCCTCCGCCCTCCAGGACCACCTAACCGAAGGATCTCACCCGGCCAACGCCTTCCAACGGCCCGAGGGTCTCCCGCGCCGGCCGCCAGGGGCGCCCCCGGAAGATGGGGCTTCCAGGGCCTCTGGCAGGGGCTGGGCCAAGGTCCTGGCTTCCGCGACTTCCGTCCGGTGACCAGCGCAGCTCCTCTGCAGCCCTACCTAGACGCACTCGCCCTGGGTCGAGGGCGTCGGGCACCAAGCGCCTGCTCGGTCGCCGGCAAGGCCTCTGCCTTAGGTTGCACCGGGAAGCCCTAAGGAAGCTCGGCGGTGGCCGCCCCGGCCTCGGTCCTGCTTGAGGGTTTCCCACCCAAACCCAGGGCCGGTGGTACGGTTTTGGGAGGTCGCAAACCCTGGGCACCTTGGGAGCCAGGAGATGAGCTCCAGACCTGTACGGGGGAGGAGGACTGCTCCCGGCCCTTTCCCTCCCTGTCCAGCCTCCGAGTCTTTGCCTGAATTGGCTGGCAGTCTCAAACTCCTCTGGATGTTGGCGGCAGGGCAAGTCGCATTTCTCACCTCAGCCCTGCGTGGAAATGAGGCAGCCTCTGCTTTTCCTTTCCGTGCTCTATTGAGAGGCCCTCGGGTCTGCCAGTTCCTGCCGCCCTCATCTGACAATGAGCAGCTCCTGCCACCGCCCTGGGGGAACAGGGACAAGGGCCACTTCTTCTGAGGCAGCTGGGTTCTCTTTTTCTTTGTTTCTGGGCCCTCTTAAGTCTTTCTGACATCTTTTATGGTGTCTTTTCATCACCTTCTTCCAGGCCTCGTTTACCACAGACGTTTTATGTTGAGAATTCCTTCAGGTCCAGAGATTTGTTCAGAGAGAACAATACTCGCCGGATTTGTGTTGTTTTGTGCTAATGCGTTATTAAACTCATACATTTAATAAGCCTATCTTTAAAAATATTTACTCATTGATTATGGGTTTAGTTATCAAAATATCTCCTATAATTTTTAGATTACAAAGTTAGTATGGTTGAGTCCTTCAAGCCACTTCTGTGGCTTATACCACAGATACATACAACATATATACGGCAAGAACATGAACAGCTTTATACGCCCAAGCCCAACAATTAAGCTTCATTTCTTTCCTTTACATTATCCCAGGGTAGAGGAGGAGAGAGAGATGCTCAGATAGTGACAGTTTATGACTGACGTTTCCAGTTCCCTTTATTATCTGTATTTTCAACTATGTAAATGGGTTTATAAAGATATTTTCAGTCAGAGACCTGAAGAGACTATGGGAACAGGGAAGACTAGACAGAGCCCTTTCGTTGTCTAATTGGATCTGCTCCTCTGGGGAGCCTCTCCTCCTACTCTCATGCCGTTCCCACACATGCTGTACTAACAACCAGGGGAAGAGGCTTGGGCAGCTTAGGAGAGGGAAAGGGGGGACTGGAATGGAAAGAGTTAGTAGGGGTCCTGACACCCATTGGAGAAACAGAGAAACCTAAGTGATTCACTGTACCTCCCTAGTTGAGGAACCCCCAAAACCACCTTGCCCACACGTGTAAGAAAAGCAGGTATGGGAGTGAATTGGGAGCAGATAACCCTGTCAGTAAGGGCTTCCCACATTTTATTCAATTGTCTATTGTGTCCATTCATTGCTAAGGGTAAGACCAGATTCCAAATTAATGCTACCAAAGTTTTCAAAATAATTTGGGAGATTCTAGATATTGAGACTAAGGCTTAAAATCAGAAAGGACCAGCTTTCATTGGTCACACCTATTAAGTGTGTAACTCTGGGAAAGTTACCTAAACTTGGAGACTCTGATTTTATATCTCTAAGCCATTGACAACACTGTCATTGTAAGGGTTACAGGCCATTACAGCACCTGTGATAGTTAAGGCCCCCATAACAAGAGTTAGTAGCCCTGTTTCTGCTCTCCTTCCTTTTCTAACTCAAGCATCTATGACTTCCTTTAGCCTGTGTGGAGCTAAGATGTTTTCCTTTTCAAAGGGTCCTTTGCAGACTCTGAAGAAGGGAGTCTCACAAACTTTATGGCTGGGGTCCAGGGTCCTGGTCTCTGGAAGATTCCGAGCAGAGCTGGAGTCTGATTTCCCTAGGGGCATTTTAAAAATAAAATGGAGAGTGTCTCTCAGGCTTTGACCCAGTCCCCTTAATGTGGACTCCCAGTCTAAGCTGACCTAACTGCCTCCATGTCCTCTGCATTCCCCAAGAGGGAACACACCTCAGTCACAGGATCTCAGGATATGGTCTCCTCCTTCCCCTACCTCCTCCATAGCAAGAAGTGTGCCTGGAACCTCTGCTTGAAGCCCTCCTCCCCAGCAGGGCCCCGTCATCCACTCTCCATGCCCACCCTATCATCTTCCACTGTGACCCCAAAGGGGTCTCTTACCCTGTATTTTGCCTTTACCCTTTTCCCATAGAACACAGCACTCCAGCAGTCTTTGGTATGAACAAGGAAGGGGCAAGCACACATATCTGCTGAAAGAAATTCCCTTACCAGGTAGGGGGGACCTTTAGTCAAATATCATCTGCCCAACTTCTTTTGGGTCCATTTCCCTATTTGTTATACCCTCTCCCTGGTTCACTGGGAGCAGCCTGTTTATCTCCTCACTCCCCAATCTGTCCCCATCTGTCCTTTTCTAAAGGGTCTGATTACAGATACATCAAATCTAAAGGAGGCATCTCCAGCTTTGAAAGTGTGGTTTTGAGCATCAGCACCTGAGAAACATCAGATCTGATTTGTCAAGGAGTAAGTGTCTTTCATGCAACCCCTGACTCAGATCTGGGCCCGCTTGGCTTGTTTGCCCCAACCAGGTGTGCCTCAGTAGCTGGACACCATCATGACTCTGTGACAAGTGTGGGATTTGGGGCGTGGATATAAAGGAATGGTTAATCCCTTTTATTTACTAGTAAAGAAACATGCTTTGATCATGAGTGTCAGGAACTGGGAGAAAATTACGAGTGGAATGGAAAAATACAGTCTAATTTCTAAAGTAACAGAGAAAGAGGAAAAAATAAGAAGGAAAAGCAAAAAGATACAAATAAATGATCAAAGTACAATAAATGAAATTAAAATATAGTATAACAAGTATTTTATGACATTGAATACCTGAATTTTCTTTTTAAAAGAGAATACATGATTGGATTTCTTCTTAATATGTTGATAATGTATTAACAATATGGTTAAAAATACTTCCACAATATTTAAAAATAAAAAAATGGACAAATGCAAATAAATATATGCATATAAGAGGCAGAAATAATGGTGGTATTATCAGGTTAGGTTGAATAAATTTATGTCAAAAATTATACTTATCAAATAACTGAGCAGTTACATGTATTAAACAAAAACTATTAGACATGCAAGAACTTGGTTTTAAATATATAATTCAGTGAGAGATTAAAATCTCCTTACAAATATTCGTTTGTTGTTTCAAAATTAGGCGACACAATCTTAGCATTCATGTGGGAGAAAAAATGTCTAACATAGCTAAGAATTTAATGGAAAGTAAGACATTGTGAAGTCTTACCAGATGTTTCTCAAGACAGTTAGGAATGCACCAGCAGGCAGCAAAAGACTGTTCTGAGGACAGTTCAGCCAGGTCACTACTGCAGGCAGGACAGAGGGTAATTTCAAGTTCTCAGCCACTGGGGGGTGGATCAGTTGGTGCTGGATCCTCTGCAGGGAGCTGCTTGTAACAGCAGAGTGGGCCCCACAGGAGGCTCTCGGTGGCAGTGAAGCCAGCAGTAGGAACTTGGAAATATTTGGGGCTCAAATTTCCCTTTCTAGGGCTGGGGAACATGTAAAGAAACAAGGGAATGTGAATTGGCTGGATCCTGTTTGAATATTCCTTCAATGTACAGGTACAACTATTAGGTTATCAGTCCTGCCAGGTACTGTTGCCAGGGTTTTTTGGAATACAGTTACTAGAGGAGATGCTGTCTTTTAGGAGACTATGTAGACTTCATGGCTCAGATTTTAAGGTGCTTAGAAGTAATTAGTTCTCCCGAGAACTCAGCCCCTGGCCCAAACTCACTGTTTCTTAGATGTGGCCAGGAATTTCAACCAGGGTGAAGGTATTGTCTGTCATCCAAGACTCCCGTGCCAACTCCCATGGTCAGAGAGCCCTGGGTGGTCAATTCAGCAGCGGGAATGGTACTCATGAAGGGAAGAACAAATTTAGAGGGAAAATGAAGTTCCTGTGGAAGCATCACTGTGTTAGGTGGCAAGAGTGGTGAGAGTTGAAGCCAGAGACAGATGCTGAAGACTATAAACCATGTTGCAAAGAATGGATTTTACCCTGGTGTGGCCAGTACTCGCTTCCCTTTTGGCCTTGCAGAAGGAAAAAAAAAAAAGAGCAGGAGGTGTGGCTGAGTGGTAGAGTGCTCACCAGCTATGCATAAGGCATTAGGTTCAAGCCCTAGTAAGGCAAAACCCAGACACAGATGTGCAATTCAGCAAGACACATACTGAAATAGTAAACTAAGAGAAAAAATATTCCAGACATAAGCATGTAGTAGATAAAAGATAAGGCAGAGAAAGGAGAATGGATATAGCAGCAACAGTTGGGAATGGATAGTGAGCAGGGGTAGGGGTGGAGAGACAAGAGAGCAGAAAGAAGAGAAGCAAGCAATAAAAGACAAAAGTGATCAAAAGGGAGCAGCATCAGAGAGCCTCCAGGAAGCAGGAACAATGTGGGCAGATTCAAACACCAGGCTCAGGGCCCCGCTGACCAACGGGGGTTCTCTGACCTTGGGGTGGGATCTCTGGCCACACCAGTCCTCCCCTTTAATTCTCAGCTCCAAGGGAGTGGGAGAAAGATTTACAAGGCTTCAAATTTGGGAAAGGGGAAGAAGAGTAAAGGCCAAGTTGGCTTAATAGAAGGGGTTGGCTTAATAGGCCAGGGATGGAAAGATGAGAGAGAGAACGTTTTGTTCCAAAAGTGACTGTGTAAAATTGGGCATGTTACTTGAAATCTCTGTTGCTCAGTTTCTTCAACTGTAAAATGAGAATGAAGTAGTAGTGCCTACTTCCTAGGGATGTTGGGTGGGTAAAATGAGTTCCGTGTGTGTAGACCACTGAGAACAGGTAGCTGTGTTCTAGCTTGTCAATGTTAGCTGATATTGGTTTTGGTCCTCTACCCAGACTCAGCCTCCTGCAGCCACAAACCTGGTACCCATTGTGATGTCATATACTTTCAAAGACCCCATCAGAGCTTTTCTGACTTACTGGAGGAGTGGGAATGCATGAGGAGAAAAAGGAGTATTACCGTGGGTTTTGAGGGTGCCTATATGGCTATTTAGAGAAGGGAGATGACCTTCTGTCCCTGCGGAACCCTGCTGTGCCAATGAGGCCCTGGTCTCACTTCTTAGAGTGTTTCCCTTAATTGTAGGTGTCACATCTGGAACTTGCTTGCATATTCTTTTCAGGGCTGCCTGTGGGCCATATAGGCCATCTGTGCAATAGGGAAATCCATTTGGGGTGTTTGAATGGCCCTTCTACCTCTCTCTCTCAGGTAGCCAGTACAGCCTTGTACTTTCTCTCTCTTCCAAATGTTAGAACATGCTTTTCCCTATTTTTTTTTTTCTGAAAGAATTCATTGGCTCACGGTAGGGATGTGAGAAAGTCTGAGACACAGGGGTCTTCTGGGGATTTTCACTTTAATAGGGGCCAGTCCCTTGAATACAGCCATGAAGCTGGCTGGAGTTTGAGTTATGTGGAAGAGAATTCCTCCTGGCTGAGGAAGGTTCTTGAAGATAGGAGGAACTTGGCAGCAAGCCCACTCAGGATACTCATCTTCCTCTTTAGTTGTGGCTTGTGGAATCTATTCCTAGAAATAAGTTCAAAAGTGTGTTGAAATGTGAGGCTACTAGGTCAAGGAATGGGGCTGAATGGGGCTGGTGTTTGGGCTAAAAGGCCTTTGCAGATGCATGCCCTCTGAAGATCCCTATCATTGCTTCAGAGTGCTGCCAAGCAAATGCCTGAAGACAGAGAATTACCATTGGTGGGGTGACACACTGGCTTTCTTAGTGCCACTTCACAGGAGATTTTTGTAAATTTTGGAAAGAACTGCTGTCAGGAACTCAGTAGCTGCTGTCCAGTCACAGAATGCAAGATTAACCCAAGGAGTCAAGATGTATTGACAAAGGGACTTGTGGGAGATAGACAAGACAGATGGTGGTAGCTCCACTAGAGAGTCCTAGGAGCAGCTACATGATGTCTTAAGTCTTACCCAGTGCCTAGAACATAGCTGATACTCTTAAATGTTTGCTGAATGAATGAATGAAAGGAGGTAGCTGAGGAGGCACCTCTAGAAGCCTCCTGACCAAGAAGAATTAGCTACTTCCTGAATCCCTGGAAAAAGCCCACTATGAGACACTTCCTGAAACTTGTAAAAAGCCCCAGAGTAGGTCTGTGACTTCTGCCAGGGAGTCCTGTAAACCCGAGTGGAAGCTCTGGAAACCTTGACAACATTTTTAGTTCCTACAAGGAACTCCTTGAAATCCTAATAGGAAATCCTAAACCCTCTACAAGGAAGTCTCATAGCACCTGTCTGAAATTCTTAGAAACCCTCCTAGAAGCCTTATAGCCCCATCCAGAAGCCCTAGGAATATTGCCAAGAGTGACAGACAACCTGCAGCTAAGACAGGAGAGTGATTTCTGCCTTTGTGGCCACCTTAACTGCTGGAGTTGGGAGGAGGGGGAAGAAGATCCTCATTTCTTTAATTCCTTCAGTTGTGTCTCAGTCACCTAGACCTAGATGGTCCAGCCAAACAGGATGGGCATTGGAATTCCCAAGTATTCATGAAGTTTGGCCCCTGGTGGTGGTCAGGTATGAGGGTGATACCACTTGTTGATGGTGTTTGTTGAAGCATGGAGATCTTGGCCTGTTTTGTATATCATTGCTGGTAGAATCTGGGAGACACTACAGTGAGGCTAGAGCACAGCTTTTAACAGGTGTGGGTACCACTTTGATGATCATATCTGACCCACTGGGGCCCAGAAGGAAAAAGCAAAGAAGTAATCCTGTGTTCACAAATAGAAAATTGAAGTAGTTCTACTCATGTACTCATGAAAACAAGGAGGCATATTTTCTCTCTCCATGTCTCCTTGGCAAAGATTTCATCAAATGCATTTATTTGAGAGAGACACACACAAATGCTCAAGTCTTAAGATGTGTCAAAGACAAACACAGAAACAGATTCAGAGATGGCTTCCAAACAACCATAAAATGTAGATGATACCAGAGCAGAGGGAAAGAGAAGAAATGAATTTGAAAGAGAGATGAAAGTAAAAGAAGGGAGTGAAAACTGAAAAATCAAGGCTCAGAGTGTCAGAACCTAGCAGACAGCAATGGTACCACTATCAACTGGAAAGATACTCAGAAAATCACTACACCAGGCATCTCTGTTGGAGTTGGTGAACTTCTTTAGAATTTCTGTAATTCTGAGAGAAAGAAAATAAGATATGAGGAAAGATAAATAATGTTTGGCTGTAGCAGAAATAGAAAGAAGATATATTGGATCCAAAGGATAGAAAGTTATTTCTTCCTTTCCTGTCCTCATCACCCCTGCTGTAGTAAGTACATGGCACACAAATGACAGAGGCAGGAGACAGGAAGCAAACCTTGGATCAGCAAGCTTTCCTTTATTCTGCAGCAAGATCAATCAGTCAGGCACAGGAGGGCTCATTTTCTGGGTATGGAAATGGCCCCCGAGTTACAGAAGGAGTCTTACAGTTTACAATGAGGGTGAATTAGTCATTGGAGACTGCAGATGTGCTGCAGATGTGTTCGGACAGTCAAGGACCTAGTTGTGCAGGTTAAAATTTTAACTCAGGAAGGCAGTTGTAAAAAGTTTGAAACTCACTGTCACTGGGAAAAGCTCACAACTCAGTGTTCACTGCTTATCTTCCTTCCTCTGGGACTCATCATTACCTAGAGCTTCACTATTTGCTTTTCTCCTTCCAGGACTCATCTGTAAGGGGAAAGGGTAAAAGTCCAGGGCCCAGTGTTTCACTATTCTCCTCCTCCTTTCAGGACTCACTGTGGTTGGGAAGGGGTGAATGTTGTTTGCTTTTGGTGGAGGTGCTGGGGATGAACCTGGGAAGGGATGGAAGTTTGCTTTTCCCCCTCAGGGCCCATTGTTCCTGGAAAAGGATGTACAGGGAAAGGTTTAATGTTTGGCTAATTTTCCCTCCCTCCTCTTGAGCCACACTGTCCCTTTGATTTTCCCCAGGGTGGGGTGGGGGTGTTTTATAGGAATATTATTTTCTATAACCCTTCACCTGCCCTCTCCCAAAAAAGTGTTTTTAGGTATAAGATCCAGTAGAATGAAGGAAAAGAACTGGGTGAGGTATTGGAGGTCCTCAAGACTCTTTCAGGTTTGATGAGTCTCTAGGAGGACTTCTGGAATACAGAGCACAATTAGTCAAAGGAAAAGGCAGATGAAGCAAAGGCCTGAGTTCTTTCCCAGTGCAGTCACACAGCTGAACTTAGGTCCTCCAGCAGAGTTATGGCAACATGTGTGAAATATTTTCTACCAGGAGAGCTCATTGGAGACTCAGTGTCCATAGTTTCTATGGAAAGTTAGTCACACACTTTGCCTACTAGGTACCAAAGTCTCAAACTTGCAAAAGAAAAGCAAGCATTCCCCACAAAGCATGTTTGTACAAATAGATTAGGCACAGTGAGCCACTCTTACCAGTTAGGGTGGTGAGAACCCTAATTCAAGTTCCCAGACCCAGCCAAGGGCCACCAACCTTGTAAGCAGGCCTTTTTAAAGAGACCAGTCTCACAATTCACAATAGCTAAACTATGGAACCAACTTAGGTGCCCTTCAACAGATGAATGGATAAAGAAAATGTGGTCTATATACACAGTAGAATATTACTCAGCCACAAAAGAATAACTTTATGACTTTTGTTGGTAAATGGATGGAACTGGCGAAATAAGTCAATCCAGAAAAAAATAAAAAAGGCCAAATGTTCTCTCTGATATGCAGATGCTAAAACCCAACAAGGGGCAGAGTGGGGCAGGGAAGAATAAAAGTTCATTGGATTAGACAAAGGGAAATGAAGGGAAGGGAGGGGTTATGGAAATAGGAAAGATAGAATAAATTGGACCTAACTTTGCTATGTTTGTATGTGAATACATGACCAGTGAAACTCTATATCACATACAACAAGGAGAATAGGATCCTAGTTAGAATAAGTTATACTCCATGTGTGTATAATATGTCAAAATACACTCTCTGTCATGTATATCTAAAAAGAACAAAATAGAAAAATAAAAATATATAAATAAAAAAAAAGAGAGCAGTCTCAGGCCTGCTATGTGAACTCTTATCTTCACAGGTGGCTTTTGGTGAGTGTGAGCTGATGTGCACTCCCCACAAGCCTTCCTCTCTAATCAAGCTAAAAAATTGGTTTCCAGGCCTGGCCTTGAATATCATTTATTTGACCTGAAACAGTAAAGGTGCACTGCTAAGCTACTCTGCTGTAGGAGAATGAGAAGGAATGTTCACAAATAGGCCAGAAATGTGGGGCGGGGAGAGTCCTGGTGTCACTTCTGAAAACTGACGCCTCCTCACCTTATCCCCAGACGCACTTCTGCCATGACCTGGTGGGCATAAGCCTTGCTTGGCTGCCTCAGAATGGCCTTCCTCTGGTTGTTAGCAGCTCCTGCCCTGGGGACTGGGGTCTCCTCTCAGTTTGTCAATAGACCAGTTTACTTCTTAGGTACTCAGAGCCATCCTTTTCTTCTACATCTCCATTCTCAATCATCCGAAAGGATCTTAAATCATACTGAAGTTAGACAAGCTTGAAGACTATGTGAATTATTCTTCAGAGGCTGAATTAAATTCACATATGAACTATTCTTGGGAGGGATTCCCACATAATGAGCTCTGGAGGTGGCACTTCTAAAGTGCAGGGATGCAGCTGCTCCCAGTTTGCCACTTTTGAACATCACTGATGGAAGCAGGATCACTTCTGGTTTCCCTGTGTCTCCATGCAGGGATGAATGTTCATTCTCCTGTTGACAAAGGGGCTGGGCAAAAATAGAGCTACCATGGCATGTATCACTGCAGGCTTACTTGGGCCAGATGAATTGTCAGTAGCTTGGTCACTTAAAATCAGACAAGGAACAGCTATAAATTGGGAGCTAAAGCCAATTTAAAATATAAAAATCTGATTGAAATATGATTCTTCTGGTATGTTCTGTAGTTAATGTGTTTGGGTTTAGGGATTACAGTTCCTCAGACATATCAGTCTTATGAGAATTTAAGAGTTTTGATGAGAATAAAATAAGTTTTAGAGGGAAAATGAGGAAAGGGACAGAATGTCCCCTCTAGTAGTCCAATCTGTAGAATGGAGGATCAGGGTCAGATACAGATTTCTAGATGAGTTTAATGTTACCAGGCTTAAAGTTGGAGGTGCCACATTCATAGACTCCTGAAATCCTCTCTCTGCCTTCCCCTATGGATGGAAACTAGGAAATCCTATGTAGCCTAGCCAGAACCTGGAGTTTAAACTTATTACTCATTCTGAAGAGGGATTTTTTCATAGTGTGTCTTCTGAAATCTGCCTCTTGTGACTTGTCATAGGCAACTATGAGCCTTTACCTTCTTTAAGAAGAATTCATATCCTAATAGTAAACCGGTTTCACTCTTCACTTGGTTCCCTTTCTCAGAGTTTCCCCTAAATCCTCACTCAGTTTGTATAATGGCACTGAACCTACTCTGGTATGCACTCTCCATCCTTTTCCTAGAACCTCTCCCCCTGAACCCTTAAGTTTCCTATCCTTTCGCCTTCTCAGAACTTGCTCACATATCTTTATACAAAAAAATCTAATAACTTACATGCCAGGGTCTTTATATGAACCAGGGATGACAAACCATGTAAGCAATAAAAGATAATAAAGTAGAAGAAATAATGTGGGAGGTAGAGCAGAAAAAGAATAAAGATGTAGTGATTTGTCCCAGGAATGCAAGAGATATTCAGTACACAAAGTCATGTAAGAAGCCACATTAATAGAATGAAGAGGAAAAACCCCACGATTATTTCAGATGATGCAGGAATAACATTTTACAGAAATCCAACACCCTTTAATGACAAAAGCACTGAAAAATCTATGATTTATACTGTAAGGGAACTTCCTCAACATGATAAGAAGGCATTTATGAAAAAACCAACAGTTAACATCATATTCATTGGTAAAAGACAGAAATCTTTTTCCTAAGGTCAGAAATAAGACATTTATGCCCACTTTCACCACTGCTACTGATCACTATACTGGAAATTATAAGCAGACAAATTAGATAAGGAAGTGTATCCAAATTGAAAAGGAAGAAATAAAACTCTATTTACACATGAAATAATCATATAGTATCCCTAAGGAATCTACAATGAAAATTATTGAAGTTAATAAATTAATTAGCAGAGTTGTAGGGAATAAGATAACAATCAGTTACATTTCTGTGCACTAGCAATAAACAATCCAAATAGAAAATATGTAATAGCACCAAAGAAATAAAATACTTATGAGCAAATTTAACCAAAGAGGATCGATACTTATACACAGAAAACTACAAAATATTGCTACAAGAAATTAAACCACCATATGACCCAGCTATACTACTCCTTGATGTTTATTATAAAGAATTAAAGTCATCATACTATAGTGATACATGTGTATCCATGTTTATAGCAGCACAATACTCAATAGCCAAATTATGGAACCAGCGTAGATGTACATCAACAGATGACTGGATAAGGCAAATATGGTATATATACACAGTGGAGTTTTATTCAGCCATAAAGAAAAAATGAAATTGTCATTTGCAGGAAAATGTATGGAACTTGATAACATGAAATCAGACTACTCTTCTTTCATATGTGGAAGTTAGAGAGGAAAGAGGAAGAGAAAGGTGGGGAAATCTCATGAAAATTGAAGGGAGATCAGTAGAATAAAGGAAAGGGATCAGGAGGAGGGAAGAGAGAAAGGAAAGGGGAAATACTGGGAATGACTGTAGTCAAATTATATTGTTGTGCACATGTATGGATATGTAAGAACAAATCTCACCATTATGTATCACTGTAATGCACCAATGTGTGGAATAAAAAAGAAACACACCACTATTTGGGGGAAAAGCCCATATTATGAACTGGAAGACTTACTATTATTAAGATGGGAATAATGCCTAAAACAAGTTATGAATCCAACGGAATGCCTAATAAAATCCCAATAAACTTTTTTCACAGAAATGAAAAAAAAATCACCCTAAAATTCATATGGAATTGTGAGGGGCCCCAAATAGCCAAAAATTTCTGAGAATCATAAAATTGAAGATAACACTTTCTGATTTGAAATTTTACTGCAAAGCTACAGTAATCAAAACAGTGTAGTACTAGCACAAGATTGACATAGAGATCAATGGAATAGAACTAAGAGTCCAGAAAGAAAGATACAAATGTAAAACCAATCGATTTTTAACAAGGAGGCCAAAATTGTTCAATGAGGAGTGAATAGTTTTCTCAACAAATGGTCCTGGAACAACTGGGCAGTCACATGCAAAAGAATGAAGTTGGAATCTTACCTTACATTCTATACAAAACTAACTCAGAATAAATAAACATAAGAGTTAAAACCATAAAACTCCTTAAAAACATAGAGGGAAACCTTTGACACCAAAGGCATAAACAATAAAAGAAAAAAATAAAATGGACATCATCAAAACTAAAAACTTTTTTTCCATCAGAGGACACTATCAAGAAAGTAAAAGGGGCTGGGATTGTGGCTCAGTGGTACAGAGCTTGCCTCGCATGTGTGAGGCACTGGGTTTGATCCTCAGCACCACATAAAAGTAAGTGAATAAAATAAAGATATTGTGTCCATCTACAATTTACAAAAAAATAAAGTAAAAGACAAGCACACATAATAAGAAAAATACTATCAAACCATATATTTGATAAAAGTCTAGTGTCCAGAATACATAAAGAACTCTTATAACTTAAGAACTCTGTTGAATTCAGCAAAAAAAAAAAAGTTTAAAAATGTGCAAAGGATTTGAATAGACATTTATCCAAAAAGATATTCAAATGGCCAAAAAGCACATGAAAAGATGTTCAACATCGTTAGTCATTAGGGAAATGCGAATTCATATCAAGGTACCGCTTTGCATCCATTAGGATAGCTATAACAAATAAAAAGGAAAATAACAAATATTTGTGAGGATGTGGAGAAATAAGAACCCTCACACATTGCTTGTGTAAATGTAAAATTGGGCAATCACTGTGGAAAAACGTTTGGAAGTCTCTCAGCAAGTTTAATGTAACATTACCATATGACTTCCTAATTCTGATTCTTAATTTATACCCAAAAGAAGAATTGAAAGAAAATGTTCAAACAAAAACTTGTACACAGTACTTATAACAACACTTTTCATAAGGTAGAAACAACCCAACTGTTCATCATTTGATGAATGGATAAACAAAATGGGATAGACCCATACCATAAAATACTTTTCAGCCACAAAAAGGAATGACGTACATACTGAGAAACACTTATAACATGGATGAAACTTGCAAACATTATGTTAAGTGAAAGAAGCCAGATACTAAAGCCATACTGCATTATTCAATTTTGTGAAATATTTAGAATAAGCAGATCCATGGAGACAGGAAGTAGGTTAGTGGTTGCTAGAGGCAAGGGGGTGGGTGTGGGAGGATGGGGAGTGATTGTGTGGTGACCAGAGTTTCTTTGGGGAGTGAAGAAAATAGTCCATAATTATATGGTGGCAGCTGCACAACATTGTGAGTATACTAAATATCACTAATGGTAACGTCCATGTTGTGTATATTTTATCTTTCTTTCCCCCCCAAGATAAAGGAACAATTACACAGAGTAAGAAGAAACATTTAGACCAGATAGGGACCTGGGGTTATTCAAAGAAGCAAAAAACACTGCAGACATTGTAAACTGAGGAGGGAACAGCTTCTGGAGCTGCCTCGGCAGGAGAGAGCCCTGGGGGCTGCTGCCAGTGACAGCCATTAGCTTCTTCACTTTGTCCAAATCTTCTTTCTCCGTACTCTTCTGTCCTGTCACTGCCCAATCAAATTCCATGATTGCCAAGCTCACTGTAGGTATTCTGATACCCAACAAGCTTTATAACGAAAGAATGAATTATTAGTGAGTCTGGGCCTGTCGTTGTTGAATGAACTGCCAGAACTCAGAATTCCTCCCAAGAAGTCCTGAGACCCTAACAGGAAAACGTGGCCAGAGAATATTTCTGGGGAATTTTATGGCTCCTGCCAGGAAATGTTAGGGTGCTGTGAAGGCCCTCACCCCTGACCTCTCTGACTATAGGGAACAGTCTCATTTAGAAGTATCTATCTGTAACTTTAGTTACACTTGGTTCAAAGACGTGATAAAGACAATTGAGTTTTTAAAGGACTCTCCTTACTGTGAAGAGGATCCTCTAGAAAATACCCAATTGGAAGCTTGTTCACAAGCTGTAATAGCTGAGAACTTGAACTATAATGGGGCCTACATTTCCCTGTGTAGGATAGGGCTCAAAAGAGAGTCTTACCCCAGAGTAAGCATGGGTGTGAGTGCACAGTCTGCAAAGCCTGTTAGTACAGCTACTGGGTGGTGGTTTTAAACTAAACTGCCAAATTCAAACTTTGTTATGGGACAAAGCATCATATGAAAGACATTTAATTCTGAGGGTATGTGTAGGTGTGCGTAATACATGTTGAATGCGGACCTCGGGAAGGGCGGATGATTTCTATTTAATTGTATATTGAGGCCATTTTCCCCCAAAGAAATAGCTCTCTTGACTATAGTTTCTTGGGGGAAACTTATTTCCAATTCCTTTAGAGATCTTCTGGATCTTCAGATCACAGATTTCTCATTCTCAGAAGAGGCTAGGATCACCAAAAATGAGCATCTGCTGCCCAGATGTCATTCAGTGCAACCACACAATCCCATAAGTATCTTCTGTTCCCTGTCTCTTCTGTCTGTCCAGCCAAATCCCATGAGGAGCTCCTGCCCTTGTTCTCCTCTCACTGCCCAACCAGAGCATTCTGTGTTTTGGATCAGGCAGCACCACCATCTATCTTTTCCTCTATTCCCTAATCAATGGAGAACTTGCCCCATGCTGGATTTATTGTGAGGCATTAGAAATGAAGTGATGGATGGTTTGGGGCCTCAATTTCCTGTTCAGTGAAGCAACTGAGTTAGCTTTTTAGTAGGGTAAGGGATTTTGATATTAGGGTCCAACAGGTTTAAGAATTGCAAAAAAATGGAGCATCATTTTTTAATGGGGCTAACATCTAATGTTGCCTTTACATTGGCTCCTGGAGTTCATCACCCCAGCAGTCATCTCACCCTGGGGCTGGGTGTGGGCATAAGGAGAGATGCTAGCCTGCTAGACTGGGTTGTCTGGGAGGTTCCTGAAACTATAATCAGAAAAGATCACATCTGATCTGAAAGGAAGGAGGTGTGTGTGAAGGAATGGGCCTTTCAATATTCTGTGGTAGTTTTCAAGAAAGGGAATGAGCATTCTCTGTTGAAGGACAGAGATGAACATGACTGTTTATGAAGACCTCTGAGCATACATGATGATGGGATTTGGAGGAGGCATAAAACAACTGGATGTGAGCCAACTTGAAGGAAGGACAGAGCACCCACTAGAGTCACTCTGGCTCAGAGGGAATGGTCATGAACAAAGAAGTAATTTCCTTCCTCTTACTGTCTTTTGGTCTTTTAGGTATGGGTCATGGCACAGTTCAAGAGGCCAACAGAAAGACTGAGAAAGAGTAAGAGAAACAGAGAAGAAAGGGAATATAAAGGAAGGAAGAGAGGTGTAGGAGAGGGCAAGGAAAGGGATAGTGCCAGAAAAGATTGCCAGAGAGACATATCCCATCAGGACTGTGAGGAGAATAGACAAGACTGCCACGAGTCTAGACCTCGCTGCCAAGGCCCTCCCTTCCGCTGGGCTGCTTCCCAGGAATACTGTGTCCACAGTGACAACTTTAAACAGGGAGGTGGCATGGAGCACAGACAAGGACAGTGTAATGTCAACAGTCTCACCTTCTGCGCCCTCCTTTTTTATGTCTTCTATTGCTCTTCCATTTTAAAAAGCTTCTAGATTCAAAACCTGCTCTTACCTGCCTATTTGACTCTTTCATTCACTTTGAGCTAAAGATTAATCATTTAATCTTGGGGGTGGTGAGGATAAGGGTGGATGTGTTGCTCAGTGGTAGGCTGTTGACCTTAGGAGCCTTACTTTGGGAAGGACAGACGTTTTGTTGGTGCTCCTGATAGCCTACCACTGAGACACATTCTCACCCTATTCAGTGCCCAAACTGGACAGGCTTTGAATAGCCAGGATCTAAGAAAAGTTTTTCCCCAGGACCTACCCTAAACTTCGTTTAAAAATGTGCAATGTTGCTTTCTTGCTTTCACCTCCCCTTTGATCTCTCTCTTCCATGCCCAGCATGTTGGTGTCCTCTCCTCCTGCCTGTAAAATTTATGCAAAGCTCTCTTGGGAAATGACTGGGTACTTAGCATTATGGTCAGAGAGCCCCACAAGTTCTCAGGTTTGGCTTCTTATCTTGGGCTTATATTGCAGGGCAGAATTTCCTGGAATGGGGACTGTTGCCTGAAGTGTTGGGGAATCTACATGTTTTCTTTCTTGGAGAGCAATGGCTGGTGTCCCTTCTGAAATCACTGACTTGTGGTTGGATTTTGAGGCTCATTCCTTCTGCTTCAGGACATGGCACCCTCTGTGGCAGATGGCATCTCTTAACAGCCTGAATTTGGAGCACGTCAGAGGTTTGCTGTAAACTTCTATGGAGTCTGGGGGTGAGCCTTCTAGCTTCACCACCTGTCCTGCACCTGGTCTCCTTGAGATCCCTCTCAGGGGCCAGAGCTTTCACGTTGTGTCTCCTTCCCCTTTTTTCTAACCAGCCCTCAGTCATTCTTTGGGGAACAGTCATGCAATACTCACGGGGGGGGGGGGGGGGAATACAACCACTGCTTTTGTGGTGGGTTTTCTGTTGTCATATTTGTTTTGGTTTTCCAAGCTGTTGCCAAAGAAGGATGCAGTGCCCAAGATGTGGCCTGACTTTCCTCCATACGTCTTAGGAAAGGATTAATGTATCATTTCTGAAATCTCTGACTTACGGATGGGGTTTAGCCGACTTGAGAGTAAGGATTTGGTGGTAGTGGGTCTCCAAGTGGACCCTCTTTCTATGTGTGGTGTGTCAGAGGCAGGAGGACGACTGATGATGTACATGGGGCCCAGGTTCATCTCTGCAGGTGATATAAGTGTCTGGGCAGGACTTGGTGTGATGTAGATGTTAATGGCAATGTCAGACTTCTTAGGTGCTAAAATCCCCTTGAGGTGGTCAGGGGGATTTCAGGGCTGTGTATAAGAACCTGGTGTAGGGGATGAGGTTATAGGTATCTCCTGCCCTGGCCCCCTTATCAACAGATGAACTGCTCCCTTCCTCTTTCCTATTCTGTCCTCTTGCTGCTGGGTGGTCCTCAAGGCTGGACCATCCCTGGCCCCTTCTCTTTTGGCCATTCAAGTCTTTCCTAAATAGAGTGGAACAGGGGAGGGAAACATTGAAAAACCCTGTGAATACAAAAAGAAAAATGGGAGAAAGAAGAAGAAAGTAAAAATCAGTTTTAACCTAGAGTAGTAGAAAATATTCTGAAAGAGAGAAAAATGTGCTTATGTATTTGAAGCTCTGTTTCCAGGCCTCTAATACTCCTGAGGATAAACATGGAGCCTTGGTAAAGAGGTTCTTGCATAGGGTCAGGACACCCTAATAGGATGAATCTTTTCATGGGGCTGAGCAATTACCCTGACTTCGCTCCAGGGGAGGGGAACCTAGGGGCAGGGATACCACTGTGAGGGCCTTCCTGGAGACTTCCATGATACTTTATGGACTGGATGAGGGCTCTGGGGGGCATGTGTTAAGAAGATCAGTCTTCTGAGAGAGTCAAATTGTGTGTCCCATCTTGGAGTATATATATAGGCCATGACTGGGGACAGGGAGTGCCCAAAGTAGGGCTCTTGAGAAATGAGGTTATACAGTCAGGTAACCACTTCCTTGGTGGCCTCCTGATACTACCTGTTCCCATTGATGTAACTGAAGGTGCCTTGGTGCCCCTAGCTTGCCTGAGTCCCAGCTCCCTGCATGATGGGCTCTTCAACCCCTGGAGGAAAAACAAGGAGGGACAGAACGGGATCCTCCTTGTGTAAGTCAGGGAACTGCCCTATGTGGAGAGTCAGGACTTGCCCTCCCTTGGTTCCTGTTCCTCCTTATCTCCATCTCTCTATCATCTCATTGCATTTGAAAAGAGGCAAAAATGTTGACCAGCATCTTTCTGCTTCTACATACCACTGCGGACAGAAGAGCAGTGAAACAGGGAGGGTTTAGGGAAATAATTTGGAAGTAAGAAGATAAGAAAAGGTTCAAGGCATCAAGGGAGAGGAAGAAGAAATATTTACTTGGGTGGTACCTTGCCGGTCTGAAGGACCAGAAGATGTTTCCAAACCAATCCTGTGCCCAGGAAACCCATTTCTACAGAAGGGGAAAAAGAAGAAGAGAAGGGCAGGATGCATGTTGACATGAGCGAAATCGGCATGTGTTCCCTGATCTCCTGACCCTTTTTAAACTGTAATATTAGAAGTTAGCGAGGACCCTGAACTGGCAAAGTTGGTCCCAGGCTTAGAGCTCATGGACAAACGAAAATTTAGAATTAGGAAAATAAATAAAAATAGGATTGGTAACTTTTGTTTAGCTTAGTAGAACATTTTAACAAAAACTCAAAACAAAGCACTTTTGCAAAGCACTTCCAAAAGGAGGAAGAACTATTAGGATACAAGAAAAACCTTCGAAAGTAATAACCCGACTTTAAAATTCAGTGCCTGGCTTGACGTTTCCTCTTTGTGAGTTTGAACCAGAGAAAGTGCTCTCCCGGATCTTCCTCAGCCTTTGCGTTGGTATTTGGCGTGCTCTCTATAAGCAGGCCCAGTCCCTGAGAGGCTGCCTCAGTTTCACAGGGTCCGCCATGCCCTTCTGAGCCATGTGTACAAAATAGAAGTTCAAGTTCACAGGAGACTCCTACAAACCCACTGTGTAAGCACTATCACTTCAGAAACCCATGACTTGCAGAATGGATGATCTGTGTCCTCATCCTAACTGGTTCTGGGACATCCCACACTCCACTGTGAAAGGCATTCCGGAATCCTTCTGTCCCACGACTTGCTCTAGACTTGTCAGGGAAAACAGAAACTCATTTCCCACTTTTGCAATGAATTCATAGGTCCTCATTCTTGTGATCTCTCTTCCACCTAAGCAGAGCCAACTCCAGGTTCTCATTTTTTGATGCCAGAGAATTCACTAAGGTGAAGACTATAGCTCCTCCATGGCCTGTTGAATTGTCTCCCAAGGTGGAGATTAATAGTCCCCCAGGAATGTAGCTGAGGCTCTGGGGGATCTGTACTTCTCTTCCATTCTTCGGGGAGATTGGTGATGTCATTTCTGAAATCATTAGGCTTATAAATGGGTTATGGGATCTCATCCAGCAAGCTTTAGATTATGCCACCCTCTCTGGAGAGGCATCTCTGGATCTGTGTGGAGCTTTCTCCCAGCTTGCCCTCTACCTACTTAGGTTTGAAGGTGTTTTTCCAGTTTCCCGCCTCCTCCCATTTCGATGCTGCATCCCTCTTCAGGTGCTCTGAGCCCTCTTGTTGCACTTCACATTCCCTGTGAAAACCAACTCTCATCCCTCCCTGGGGAAGAAACTAGGCAAGTAAAGTGAAAAGATCCTCAACACCCCTCCCCCAGCGCCCGCTGTCATCCCTCCTTTCCAAGCTGGTGCCCATGGGAGCTCATGACCAAGAACCTGGCCTGAAGTGTCCCAGAATCTGTGCTTGTCGCCATCTCAGAATGAAGAATGAGGGCACCCAGTGTCACTTCTCAAATCTCTGACGATGAGTGGGCCTTCAGGGTGCTCATTCTCTCTGTTTTGGGACCTGCCACTCAGTGGGGAGGGGATTCATTAGTTTTACAAATCTTTATTCTGGGACTGCCCTTGACCTTTTTATGAAATAAGGGAGCTGGGCTTTTTCTTTCTTTGTCTTCCACCTCTCTGTAAAGAACTGCCTTCTGTGTTTTTCATTATGTTCTATCAAGTGTTCTACAGTATTTTGGTTTTGTTCACTTCTCCCTGAGGAAACAGGTTCTCAGCTGTCCTCTGGCAAAAGGCCAGAAGAGCTCATGTTAAGGTGGAAAGGGCACATTGCCTTTGCCCATGCACAGACGCCACTTTCTGTACCCACACTGCCCAGGAGTGGTGGGTGCACTGATGAGAGGCAGTTAGGCCACAAGACCTCGACTTGCTCTCCTTGCTTGCCTTGGCCACTGTGGAAAGCTGCCAGATATATTGATGGACTTTCTGTGTCAACCCACTGTTGTGCTTTTGAGACTCCTTTTCACTCAGGAAATAAGTCAAGTTTGTTCGCTTGCTCTCCTGCTGGCACTATAAGATTTTGGCAAACGTTCTGTCTCAAAACCACATTTTCAAAACCATCTCTTCTCTGTCCTTTGGAATAGGATAAAAAAAAATCCTTTTTTTTGCTTTCTTTTGAAACTTTTCTTGGAGCCAAAGCAATGAAGTTGTGATAACTGCATGACCCAACACTTGGGCCAACTGGGGAGAGTGAGATTGTGATGTGGGCTCTGAACTGAGCCATCCATCTTGGTCACCTTTGGCCCTGGGATGACAGCTGTTTGCAACGAGCCTATTCTGGGAGTTGCCCTATGGGCTTAGAGGAGGAGGCTGGAGGACAGCTATGGGTCTGTGTTCCTTTGAGTTCTCTTCTTGATGCTGCTCTTCACGAAATTTTTATGAGACCCTGCAGAGATGGGTGCTGGGAAAGAGGTTGGTATTCAGTAGTTCTTGCCAGAAAGGGTCTTGCTATTGGTAGTGGAAGTGATAAAGTGCTGGGCTGCAGCAAAGTTCTGTTTCTTTCTTTCTTTTCTTTTTTTCTTTTCCCCCATCTGGTTCTGCCATTTCTTGGAAAAGCAAAATAGTCCCTGGAACTTTTTGATCCTCTATTTCCTCGTGGGCAAAGCTGGAATATTAGTACCAGCCACACAGTCTCTAAGGACACAAGATTCTTTGTAGGGTATATGGCACATCTGGGTGCTTGTCATTGCAATCCCTACACTTGAGGCTGCCAGTGGGCATTTGCACACCTGGCCTGTGAGGCACTACCTCCTCTTCTGCCAATATTGGTGCTTCTATTTTTATTTTTTCAGTGTGTCCATAAATAAAGTTTTATTGGAATACAGCCCATTCGTGCCTCTTCATGATGGCTGATTTGCCATCAGAACAGCCAAGCTGAGTAATGGGACAGAGAACCCTCTGGCTCATGAAGCTAAAATATTTACTACTAGCCCTTTAGAGAAAAGATTTGCCTACCTAGGGCTGTGTTGGAGCAGCAATTGAATTATGGGTTTCAAAAACTGTCCTGTGGCAGAGGTGATGCCCTTCTGGAGAATTCTCGGTGTGAAGGTGTCCAGAAACAACCCAGTTGCTATGGTGATGCCCTGCTCAATAGGTGGTTCTGTGCCAGCCATAGAGCTATTCAGTTTTTTAACTTTGAGTTCCAGATGCCAGCTGCTTGGGGGTAGAAAGTTATGGGTGCAAGCTGATAATCATAATTGGGCTGCTTATACTCATGACCTTGCTGTGTTTGCTTTGAAGAAACTTTCCCACAACAACCCTTTTAATGATAAAACTTATATAATAAATGTGCTGAGCTTGCTCGTGGTCAGTCAAGCTTCACCAGGGCTTGGCTTTCCCACCAAGCCCCAACTTTTTCTCTATTCGTGTATGTGTCAGTCTGTGTTTTCTCCATCCCCCTATCGCCTGGTCCTGTTATCTCCCTGGAGATAAACTGCCATGCAGGTCGCCACAGGGCTGAATGATAGTAAGTGCTGGAGAGAGAAGAAGGAATCAGGAAGGTGAGATGGGACAGGTGGCGAGCAGCAGAGCCCCAATGTTCCATGAGTGGGCATGTTGGGCTCCACTGAGAAGGCATTTGAGCAGGTTCCCTTTAAAGGCTGTCACAGTAACCTGAGTGACTACTGGCTGGAGCCTGAGGACCCCCAGCTGCTCTGGCTGAAATAGTGGAGCAGTTTGTCTCAGGCACCCAGGGGAGCAAGGATCTTGTTGCTATGCAGGTTATCCACCTCCTGAGGAGACTCCATCTGTCCCACTGTGTTTGTTTGGCTCATATTTGCACTTCAACGTTGAAATCCTTAAGAAAGGAGACAAACTTCTGGATCTCTGTATTGAGTTGGTCTGGATTGCCCCTTCGCTACCCTTCTTAGTCAGAGCCAGAAAACCCTTGCTATCCCTCCAGTTGAGAGCCCTAACTCTGCAGCTAAGGGACACATTTCTACTTGCAGATCCAGGGTTCTGAACCCATACTTTGTAAGCTGCTGGGCTTTATGAGATCTGTAAAACCCTTGAAGTTGCATACAAAAATGTATTTGTGTATGTGACCAGGATTTTTCTGGGATGAAGATTCATACTTTAGAATTGGGTTTGAATCAAACCTTTGATTTCATCAAAACAGGTCACCCTCAGGAAGTGGGTCTGAGGTTCTGGCAAATGTAACTGTGCTATCTAATTATGGGAAAGGATATTTGAAATTGGAACTATTAGGGAGGACCTATGACATGTGTCCACTGATGTAACATTTTTCTCACTACCCCTAAGCTAAAGGCAGACAAAGCAGAAACTTAGTCAATATCCTCTTATTGCCCCTGTCTGACACTGAGCAAGCCCCTTCATCTCCTGGCCTTCAATGACCTCATCTGTAAAATGAGGAACTGACCTCGTGGCTTTCCAACGCCTGTCAACAACTCTAATATAGTATAACCTAATTCTCTTAGGAAGCAAGATAAAAGCAGATCAAGATCCCCATAGTGAATGAAAGAGGTGGAGGAAAAGTTGCTGTGGGCCTGAGGTTCCTAGACCACAGGGCCTTTGCTCCTGGTATGGTGTGCCAGTGTGTCTGCTGCTCAGAAACCGAGGCTGAAGGAAGCCCTGACCTTGGGCCTCCACACCCTCCTCTTCCAGCCCAGAGATCTGGTCATCAGAACGTTCGCTCCTTGAGGCTGGCCTTCCCTCCACTGAGCCATCTCCCCATCCCCACGCAGTTGATGCCAAGCCAAAAGAAACCACTGCTGTGTGTTCAGATTTGCACAATCAGTGATCAGCTGTGGAACTCAAGACCCCCAGGAAACTCCTCAGCTCCCACCACAGGTGGCAGGACTGAGCCAAAGAAGAGCAGGAGCCCCCACCTTTGTGCTTGGTGCAGCTTCTGCCTGGCCTGCAAGCATCCAGACTCCTCAGCAACGCACGCTGCTTTCCAAGTAATAATACGCTACCTAGCGTCGTCCATGTTTTTATCTTTTTAAAAACTACATGTGAAGTAATACTATTTCTGAAAACATTCACAGTAGCTTTCAGAGTAATTAGCATGCATTTTTACTTCAGCCGAAAAAATATAGGGGAAAAGAATAAGGATAGATAAATTGTGTCTGGAGAAAATGTAGGGATGGACCTCAGCATTGCTCATAAACTGCCCTCATTCAGGTGGGACATCAGGTAGACGGTTTGAGGATGCAAAAGACGATTGAGGAGTAGTGAGTTTGCCACACTTTTCTGTAAGGGAGTATGAAAGAAGAAACAGGAAGGGCAGGAAGAGCACTACAGCTACTCCCTAGCATCGCCATCCCCGCCACACCCAGGCCAGAGGCTGGAATACCAGGAGCTGCCACTCTCGAAGGCCGTGGACTTAAAAAATAAAAATGACCAAAAGAATACTTGACCAGTCTCGTATGAATGCCAAGAAATGAGGGGGATTTAGAGTGAAAGTTGAAAGGTCCCATTCACCTCCTACCTGTTCTGAAATAACTACCCTAGCAACATCTTATGCGTCTTTCATTTATTTTCTGTCTTCACATACACGCATATACATGTACTTCATTTTCACTCATTTTTAGATGTTTGCATATTTGTATATATGGATCTTTCTTCTTTCTTGACAGTTGTATGTTATTCCATAAAATATTGATTGTTTGGTAATTGCCCCGTTACAGCCATTATAGTGACTGTTCTCCTACATAAACGTTTTTTTCTGGTACGCATGCCAGTTCATTTTTTTTAATTGGTGCATTATAGAAGTAAATAATGATGAGATTCGTTGTTATATATTCATACATGCACACAATGTAACAATATAATTAGGCCAATTTCACTTCCCACCTTCCTCTCCCTGTTCCTTTCTTCTACTCATCTCCCTTTGATTTTCTTGAGATTCTCAACTCCTTTCTTTTCCTTTTCCCTCTGTAACTTTAATGTATGAGAGAAAACATAGAGCCCTTCACCTTCTGAGGTTGCCTTATTTCACTTAACATAATGTAAGTCCATTATCTCTTAAAAAGGAATTTTAAGTCATGTGAATTTAAAACAGTTACCCAATATGAGCTTTTCCTTTGTAAGGGAAGAACTCTAAATTATTTCATATTTGCCTTTTAAATTAATACAGAACACTCACTATTTTCAGTCATTGTAACAACTAATTGTAAAAACAGAACTAATTTACTTGTATACGTAAGGGTAGATAAAGGGAAGAGGAGTTGCGATGGTGCTCACCTGTAATCCCAGTAGTTTGGGAGGCTGAAGCAGGAGGATCACAAGTTCAAAGCCAGCCTCAGCAACTTAGCAAGGCCCTAAACAATTCAGTGAGATCCTGTCTCTAAATAAAAGATTTAAAAAGGGCTTGATGGGGCTGGGATTGTGGCTCAGTGGTAGAGTGCTTTCCTTGCAGGCATGAGGCACTAAGTTCAATCCTCAGCACCACATAAAAATAAATAAAATAAAGATTTTTTTTTTTAAAGGCTTGGGGTGTGGCTCAGTGGCTAAGTGCTCCTGGGTCTAATCTCTGGTACAAAAAGAAAAAAAAAAAGGAACAAAGGAGAAAGCAGGTGAGGGGAAAACAGATAAAATCTTCATGATTTCTAAAGACCTGTGAGGCAAAGATCTAGTATATTTCCTCTAAATGCAAAAATATCTTCTTATTTTAGAAATTTAAAGATTAAAACATTTTAAGATAGATTTAAGATTTTAATGTACCCTGTTCATTGGAAAAGACTTCAAATACCTTGAAATATTCACAAAACTAACCATTTATACCACAAAGGGAACCTCAATAAATTCCAAGTGGAAATAGTGTACTAAGGTTTTATAGATAATATTTTTTAAATACAATTAACAAAACTAAAAATTAAGAGATAAAAATACTATCACCTGGAAAAAATTGAGAAAGTAAACACTGAACAACATTTCATGGATGTATATATGTAAATGTACCACATTTGTTTATCCACCCACACATGGATGGACATTGGGTTGTTTCCTTCTCTTGGCTACAGTGAATAATACCGCTATGAACATGGATATGCAAATATCTCTTCAAGACCCTGCTTTCAGGGCTGTTGATATAGCTCGGTTGATAGAGTGCTTGCCTTGCATTCACAAGGCCCTGGGTTCAATCCCCAGCACCACACACACACACACACACACACACACACACAAGACTCTGCTTTCAGTTCTTTCAGATATATACTCAGAAGTGAGATTTCTGGTTTTAATTTTTTGAGGAACCACAGTAGTTCATTAATTTGCACGGCTAAACACTGTTCCGCTGTCTGAATATTCTATATTTTGTTTACCCATTTGCCCACAGTTTGAATATGGATTGACCCACCAAAACTCATGTTGAGATTTAATTGCCATAGTAATGGTAATGAGGATGATAGGGCCTTGAAGAGGGATTGATGTCTTTCTCTTGAGACTGGATTAGTTCTCACAGCAATGGATTAGCTCTTGCAAGAGTGGGTTGCTTTAAAGTGTGTGGCTCCTCTTGTCTCTCTGCACTCTTCCACACCTGCTCACCACTCACATGCACTCTTGCCACGTGATGTCACCCACCATGCTATCATACAGCATGAGACCCTCACCAGATGCAGCCACCTGATCTTGAACTTCTGCCAAAATAAATCTTTTTCCTATATAAATGACCTATCCTCGGGAAATTTTGTTATAGCAACAGAAAATGGACTAAGAAAGCATTTATCAGTTGATGGACACTTGGGTTGTCTCACTTGTTAGTCATTATGACCAATGCTGCTATGAACATGTGCATACAAGTCTTTATGTACACATTTTTTTTTAATTTCTCCTGGGTATATACTTAGGAGTGGAATTTCTCAAATAGGAAATTTAACTTTTTAAGAAAGATGTTTGTGAAGTGGCTGCACCATTTTGCATTCCTACCAGCAATGTATGAGGTTTTCCATTTCTCAAATGTTCCCTGACCAATAACAACTCTTTTTTTACGAGGTGAAAGCATTTCAGGTGTAGGAAAAATCCCAGGTTTCCCATAATAACCAGGTGGAAGACTGTAGGACTGAAGACATGTTTCCTAGATTGATTAAACCAGAGATTATGTGCCCAGAGTCATCCTTAGACCCAAGTAGTTTCTAGCATGTGCAGGAGGACAGTGCAGCACATTTTAAGAGATCAGAGGAAATCATCAGACAAATTCAGAATGTGAAAAATTCCAGGATCTCATGAGCTAAATAACATTGATGTTATTTTTTTCAAAGGAGGAGATTTTCCTAGATGAAAAGAAGCTAAAGAGACAAAACAACCAATACATGAACCTTAACTGGATCCTAGTTTCGGGGGGAAGAAAACAGCTTTAAAAGACATTTGGGGAATACACAGATAAAGCACATGTGGCAAAATATTAGCAACTGTTGAATCTTGGAGCTAGAGATATGCACATTCCTTGTGCTATTCTCATATGTCTGAAATTTTTACTAATAAAAATTTGAAATAAAAAATCCCCTTTGGAAAAGGGATAGCAAATATATCTGCTGGGAAAAACTATCAAGGGGTCCTAGGCCAGCCTAGGACAGAGTAGCCTATCCTGTGTCACCTTTGCTAAGTGCTCAGCTGGCATTAGTACTTCCTTGCCTGTGACATCCTTCCTGGAGCCAAGGATGAACAGAAACACAGCCCTTGGTCCTCCTGGCTTTCATGAACTCTTGGAGAATTGTAGACTACTTAAAAGAGTAGAAGGTGACTGGACACAGGTAATCCTCTGGAGGAGATTTTAAAGATTTTAAAGAGTCTCTTCAGCATCAGAATGCAGGGTACTAATTCAGAATCTATAGGCCAAAGGGTCCATATGAAGTGTATCTTCTCGGTCCTAATGAACCTATGGCTCATAACTTGGTACTTTTCTTGTACTTGTTTATCTCTCCCCTTCGGCCTCCAGCACAGGAGAAATTTCTTGGAATCCTCTGTAGCATTTAACATATGGGTTCACAGGGAGTAGGTATAAATATTTCTGTCCACAGACTAAATGAATGAATGAATAAAATCCTACAGTGGAGAAAGAACAGTAGAGAGATTTTCCTGAAGATGCCTGAAGGTGTCATCTATGTACACAGACATTCTTAGAATTGGGAGCCACCACAAGGACAACCCCTCTCACCCACCCATGGCATAGCTCAGTAAGATACATGCCTTTCTCAACCTTGGGGGCAATGTTTCCCCACTCATCAAAATGCAATCACTTATAAAAATCAATTATTTGACAATGGTGTAACCAGGATAGTCATATCATTGAACTGGGCCTGCTGCAGCTAATTTAAATGAATTAATCAGAAATGAGAGTTAAGCCAGGAGGTTAGGATGTGGAGGAGCTTGGTGTCAACAGCTCTGGTTTCCTGCTCTTTTTCACCTCTCTTTGTTCTGAAAGACCTTAAGGGAAAATAACTATGCTTAGTTGAAAATAGTGGCTTTGAGGGAAAAGACTTTCTGCAGATTACAAATGATTTCAGTCTTCCCTGACCAGAAAGAGGAGTCCCACTTGTGAACTGTAAAGAAAGTTATCCTGAAAATGGAAACTTGGAAAGGACAAACTGAATTTGTCAGGATTTATAACTGACATTCTTTGGAAAATGTCACTCATCTGGGTCAGGTGGCAATAGTTCTAACTTAACTCGTACACACATAAAACCCAATTTTGATGAACACTAACCACATTTGGGAAGACAGACCCAAATTCTCGCATCTAAAGCATCTTGTGCAGCTGGTTGAAGGACGCCAGTGGCCTGATTTTGTAAGTCTATCAGCGCCACCGCGTGGCTGATTTGACGAATTGTGCTTGAGGGCATGATCTTCCAGAAACAGCATTAAAAGACCCAGAGGGAGAAGATAGAGAATCCAGGAAAGCAGGAAGCAGGGCCACGGAATCCTGGAGTAAGAAATATTTAATGCTCGGCTTTTTAAAAAGGGTTCCATTGACAACAAAGCTTACTAAATTCTAAGTTAGAACAAATTCCTTCTTAGCTCCTTTATTCCGTTATCACTGTGAAATAAAAGAATAATATAGTAAGCAGTATTTTTTAAATATTTGATTGGTGATCCCTTTCTATGTGAAGTATCTTAAGGATTAGTATTTGATGACCTGAATTTGATAAGCAGGGTCTAGAGCCACATGGTGAATGGCACAGAAATCACACCTACCAATCTGTGAAATATTTGTCTGGTGCCAGAGAAATCTAATTATTAGAGAACAATAATGTTCTTTGTTGACAACACTAGCCCACAGGATTTAGGTTGTGGAATCTTTCAGCTGGAGAGTTTGTCCAAACCCATGTGGTCTAATTTAGAGCAGGAACTCCCATCACTACTTTAAGTCGGTGGAGGTCTGCGGCGTTGTCGGAAACGACCCATTCCCTCACTGTTCAGCGTCATAAGAAGTATTTTCAATATTGGATAAAAGTTCATCTCTATGCCTCTTGAACGGGTCTTAGGTCTGCTATTTTAAGTTCCAGAGTGACAAATCTTTTTTCTTCATTGTAATCTTTCAGAAGAAAAGAGGTATAATTTCATCTCAAATCTTCTCCAAGGGAACAACCCCAATAACTTCCACCACTTAGTACTTCGATGTGGTTTTCAGACTCTTCACCCTCCTGGTTACTCCCCTAAAAGCCCTTCCTCCATATCGGCAACCCTCTTAAAAAGAATGTGGCCTGAAATTAAATGCAACACTCAGAGGTCATCTGACCAGAACAATGGACAGTGCAACTATGTGGATATCATACAAATATGGAAAATATTTATCTTAATGAAGTTAAAAATCAGTTTTGAGCAGCAATATTCTAAGCCAATGAACTCATTCCCACATTATCTGCATTTGTAGATTCATTATTCTTTATAAGACAAATACACTTCATTCAATCCTATTTATAAAGTTGAGGATAGTCCAACATTTTAGTGTGTTGAGATAGTCATCACTTATCAATTTGTTCATTCTCTCATTCACTCAAGACAGATTTATTGAATGACTTTTATGTGTTGATCATTTCTTAGGCTCTAGGGAGTCAAAGACATTGTCTCTGTTTCAAAGAAGCTAATGAGAGGGCACTGATGATTGTTTTTATCTTGTTATCAGGTGCTATAGTTGTCCATGGAAACTTACTTCAAAATTAGATTGACCTAGTTGGGCGTGGTGGCACATGCCTGTAATCCCAGTGACTCAGGGGCCAAAGCAGAAGGATCGAGAGTTCAAAGCCAGCCTCAGCAAAAGTGAGGCACTAAGCAACTCTGTGAGACCCTGTCTCTAAATTAAAAATACAAAATAGGGCTGAGGATGTGGCTCAGTGGTCGAGTGCACCTGAGTTCAATCCCTGGTACCCCGCTCCCAAAATTAGATTGACTTAATATGTTCGCTTTCCATCACTGTGACAAGAGCAGCTTAGATGGGAAAAAAGTTTATTTTGGCTCACAGTATCAGAGGTTCAGTCTATGGTCAGTCCATTTTGCAGGGGGGCCTGAGGTGGGGCAAAGCATCATTATAAAATGGTGTGGTAGAGGAAAGCTGTCAATTCATGGCATCCAGGCAATATGAGTGGGAGCAAAGAGCCAGGAACAAAATATTGTCCCTAAAGTCATGCCCCCAGTGATGTATTTACTCTAGTTGTGCCTCACCTGCCTACAGTTGCCAACAGTTAGAATGCCAACCTTCCAAATGATTAACCCATCAAATGAATTAATCCAGTGGTGAGGTTACAGTTCTCATAATCTAATCATTTTACTTCTGAACACTCCTGAATTAACGCATGAGATTTTGTAGGAACACTTTATATCTAAACCATAATATAGTCCCCACCTCCCCAAAGCTCATTTGCATTTCACAATGTGAAATGGAGTTAGTACATCTGCAAGACTTTCCATAACTTACTTTATAGTTTCAGCATTGCTCAAAAGTCCAAGTCCAAAGTCTCATCAAGACAAACTCTTGGCTGTAAGCTCCTGTAAAGATCAAAAGTAAGTTATATACAATAGACAATGATAATAGACAATGGTACATGGTAAAAATTTCCATTCCAAAATAGATGAATAGGGGCATAGAAAGAAAAGATGGAACCAAAGTAATACTGAAACCCATCTGGGCAAACAAGTCCTGTAGCTCCATATCCAGCGTGTGGAGCACATGGCAGTGAGATGTGTTTCACAGGTCTTTGCATCCCTGCTGCCCCTATGTCCTTGCTGGTTGTAGCTCACATGACCTCTCTCTCAGGCCGGTTCTGTCCACAACCAGTAGGTTTCCTCAGCAGACCATCCATGTTACTGGCATCTCGTCATCCCAGGGGTCTCAACTGCAGCTTCAGCTTCCTTCTCACAGCCTCACACATTGACCTCTTATGGGCTGCCTGTAGGGATTCTGACCCTGCCTCACTCTGCTTGGCCTTCTAGGCTTTCTTTTTGAAACCTCAGTGAAAGTATCTATGATCCTCTAATTCCAGCATCTGGTATTCCTGCAGAACTGGCTTCATATGGCCAAAACCAAGGTCTGCTCCAGTTTGGACAGTAGCTAGGGCCCCTGGGACCATGGATGCAGTGGCCTGAATGCCTATGTGACTGAGCCTGGTGAACTGAATCCTTGGAAAGCAATGCCTTTCTTGTCTCAAATTTTACACACACTTTTCTCGCCAAATCTCACATTTGATCCTTCAACTCTGCTATCTGCTCCTGATTCTCATAGTATACCTAGCTAAAAGCTTCCAGCAATATTCATGCCACTGCCCAAATGCTGCGCCTTGAAAGTTCCTATGCCATATGACTTAGCCCAACACCTTTAAATTCAGCCTCATAGAAAGTCTCGGGACAAGGGCAAAATGCAGACAAGTTCTTTGACAGGATGTAAAATGAATGGCCCCTAGTCTAATTCCCAATTGAGTCTTCATTTCCCTCTGAAATCGAATGAGCACAGTCTTTACTGTCCACATTCCTATCAGTGTTCTGGTCTTCTGAGCTCCCACCAGAATTTCCTATTAACCTCTGCTTACAACATTCTATGGCTTCTCTACCCTGCATCTTCAAACTTTTCTAAACCCCTTCTGCAAACCATTTCCAAAGGGATTCTAAATCATATGGTCAGGTTAGTCACAGCAATGACCCCACTTCTTAGTACTAATTTCTATGTCAGCCAGTTTTTCATTGCTGTGACCAAAATACCTGAAAAGAACAACTCAAATGGGGAAAAGTTTATTTGGGCTCATAATTTCACAGGTTCAGTCCATGATTGGTTGTCCATTGTTCTAGGCCTGATATGAGGTAAAACATCATGGAAGAAGGGAATGGTAGAGGAAAGCTTCTAAACTTATGACAGTCAGGAAGTAGAAACAGAGGAGCCAAGGACAAAATATAATCCCCAAAGTCATGCTCCCAGCAACCTACTTTCTCTAGTGGCCCCACTTATCTGCCTACAGTTACCACCCAATTAGTCCATTCAAATTATTAACCTATCAGCAGGGCACAGTGGCGCAAGCCTGTAATCCCAGCACTTTGGGAGGCTGAGACAGGAGAATCATGAGTTCGAAGCCAGCCTCAGCAACAGTGAGGTGCTAAGCAACTTAGTGAGACCCTGTCTCTACATAAAACACAAAATAGGGTTGGGGATGTAGCTCAGTGGTTGAGTGCCCCTGAGTTCAATCTCTAGTATCAAAAAAAATTAACCTATCAAATGGATTAATCCACTGATGAGGTTACAGCTTTCATAATCTATTTATCTATGAATATTCCTGAATACACACATGAATTTTTGTGGTGGGCACCTCATATCCAAACCATAACAACCCAACCAACATCTGTTTGGGATAGAATGGTTCTATCAGGGGAAATGTTCTCCTAAGTTAACCCTGACAAATTTATCAGTTATCATATTGAAAATGAGATTAATCTTACATTATTAAACCATGAAAATGCATTCCACATTCAAAATTTAAATTAAAATAGATGAATGAATCAAATACCAAAATCAAATGCAGACACATCTCAATCGTCTCAATTTAAATTTTTATCAACTTTCTAACACAAACCAGATTCAAGTAATTTTTGAAGACAATATAATCTAAGCAGATAATGATCTAAAGACAAAAATAACCGCAAAAACATCTTGAATTTACTTAGGAGTTCTGTTGTTATTAAAGTGGTGGGTATGTGTGTATGATGATTTGAAACTATTTTGCATAATAATTGTAGGATAGAACAAGTAAGTAAATATATCAAATTTCTGGGGGAAAAAAGTTCTTGCTGTGGGAGGATTTAAAATAAGAGCAGGTAAGAAAGAATCTTGTTTGGATTTGCATTGAAAGTATAATGTAAAATTAGTATTATTTTTTTAAAACACATTGATTTATATATTCCAGGTATGCCCACTAAAAGTGCTCAGAAACAATGATACTGCAGTAACTGAAGTGCCCATAATTGGTGTTTAAAATGCCATTCCTCACTAAAAGGAACCAGAGCTCCTTGGAGAAATAGCTGATTTCAGGAAAGTATAAGATAAGCCTGGAAAATCTTACTGGGCCACAGGGAGGCATACCCAAAGAACATAGCAACCAGCTTGGAGAGGGCCCATAGTCAAATCCAGATCAATTTGAGCATCAAAATTAATGACAGTAATGAATTATAATAGACTACATAAAAAGAATCAATTTGTTATAGATACTATAAAATGAGAGGAGAGGTATAAAAATTTTCCTTACAAAAGAGTATCAATTAATAAATGTAGAAAAATTGAATTTTTAAATCATTATTTTTGTGATCACCATATAATAATTAATTCAAGCAAATATTATCAATAGATGCCAAAACCATTGAATGAAATAAAACAGGATATGCACAAGACCTCAAAATATTATCTACAATTTATCTATTAATGACAAAAGAAGAAATGCATATACAATGGAGAGATCAGGTGGACACTAGAACTCTAACCACAGATACTAGACAGAATTCATGTACATTGGTGGCGGGTAGGCAAAATGGTACAGCCATTGTGGAAAAAAGTTTGGCAGATTCATATGAAGTTCAGCACACAGTTACTATACAACCTAGTAGAAATGGAAATAAGTCCACACGAATGTTCGCAGTGGCTTTATTCATAACAGCCCAAATCTGGAAGCAATCCAAATCCATCAACTGTCTAAAGAATAAACAAATTTTGCTACATTCATACAACTAAATACTAATCATCATCAACTACAAACTATTGGCACTTGACACCAACCTGGATAAATCTCCAAAGCATTATGCTAAATGAAAGAACCCAGACACAAAAGGCTATATTCCCTATGATTCTACTTATTTCACATTCACAAAAATGCAAAACTATAGTGGCAGAAATAAGATCTGTGGTTTCCAGGATTTGGGGGTGGGGAAAGAGATTGACTAGGAAGGGGCATGAAGGAATTTATGGTAGAGATATTAGAAATTTATTAGTAGAAATATTCTCTATATAGATTAAAGTGATGTTGGTATGCAACTATATACATTTATATGAAACTCATGGAGCTATAAACCGAAAAGGGTAAGTTTTACTACACAGAAATTATACCTTCATAAATCTACCAGTATGTGTTTTTTGCTGTGATACCTGGGAATTATCACTTGTGTAGTAGTTTTGCTAAAAATGACTTAAATTTAGCCACTGGGAAACAATAAGGCCAATTCAGCCGTTGGGAAATTCTCCATAACCAATGGCTCAGACTCTACAAGTCAATGTCTTGAAAGACAAGGGGGCGGTGGAGAAGTGTGGGGTGTGAGTGTAGTTGTTCTAAATAAAAAGATACTTAAAGACACAACAGTGGGGCTGAGGATGTAGCGCAGTCGTAGAGCACTGCCTAGTGTGTGTGAGACCCTGGATTCAACCCTCAGCATGGAAAAAGGAAAGAAAAAGAAAAAAAAGACAACCAATGAAATAGGAACTTTAACTGAATACTAGATTTTTAAGTAAAAGCAAAGGACATTGTAGGGTTTAATTTGGGGAATTTGAATATGACTGTGTTGGATGACTCTCTTGAATCAAATTAAATCCTTACATGTCATAGTGGTATTATGGTTCCTTCCTCTTGGAAGACGCATGCTGAACTAAATAGAGATGAATTCATGATGCCTGAAATTAACTTTGCAGTGATTCAACAAAAAAAGCATGTGTGGGGTGAGAGGAGGCAGGTACAGCACAATGTCAACAGTTGGTGAAACTTGAAGAAGGTGTCCATGTTTTACACGATTTCATCGTACTGGTCTTTTACATTTATACAGGCTTACAATCTTTCAAAATAAAAGCATAGGTGGGGAAAGAAAACAGTTGAAAAATTTTGAATTTCTTGACTTCATTTCCATTCTGTAGGTCAGACTACACCTGCCTATCTAAAGCAATAATGTATACTTATGTATACACACATACACAAATGAACTGTCCAAGCAAAATGGACAAAATTTCCATCACAGTGGGAGAAATGAATATCTTTCACTCAGTATTGACAGATTTGGCATGTAAAAAGGAATCAGAAAGTATAGAAGATTTGGGGAGGGCAATAATAGGAAACATTGTACACCCAAAACTGAGAAAAGCACACATGGAACATTTCTAACAATTGCCATGTAGTACACCATAAAGCAAGTCTTCATAAATTGAAAATTATCAATATCTAACAGGACAAATTCTCTAACACAATATCACTAATATATAGAGACTAATAACAAATAACTTTCAAATTCTACAAAATACAAAGACATTTACAATTCACAGATCAATGACAAAATAACAGTGACAATTAGGAGAGTCTTAGAACCCCTCATCCTCCCCTTCATAAAGATTTGCACATCAAAATATGTTGAAATACAACTGGTGGGTGTGCTCAGAAGCAAATTTATAGCTGTCAATGTTTATGATGGAATAAGATTGTCTGGGCCTTTAGCACAGCCAGCTAAAGCCGAGTTGCAGAGTGTAATGGGGGCGGGGGGAACGCAGCAGGGAAGGGAGTGAGAGCAGTAGAAGGGAGCATTTTGTTCTGCTATTAAAAGTGCTGGCTTCCTTGATCTTCATTTGACAAGCAGTATGAAATGCATCTCTCCACTGCACATGGTGAAGAAAAGGGAGAAGCATTTATTCATTGACTCCTCCCACATTAGTCAGAGGCTTGCCCCAAAGGTGCTGACTCTTCCAAATTGAGCATTGTAGGTAGCCAGTAGGAGCAAGGCCCTGTCAGGCTGTGCTCACATTAAGCTGCCTGAAACCCACACAATGTCTATAGATGCATGTACCCCAGGACCCAGTATTTCCACTGGTGGGAATATCCTAAAGAAACTCAAGTGTTCATCAATGGAATGTTCATAAAAGCCTGGTTTGTCATTTCACAAACTGAGAAGCAATCTAAATTCATCAAGAGTAAAATGAATAAAAAAATAATGGCATAAATATACAATGGAATAATGTAGTACAATGAAATTGAATGAACTGCAATTTACACATCTCAAAGGCAATGTTGACAGAGGAAAAACAGCAGGTTAACAGAAACACACAGTGTGATTCCATTTATATAAAGACCTGTAGCACGCACAGGTATGCAAAAGATTATTGAAGTCTCCATAGCTATGTGCAAAGTCATAAAGAAAAACAAATGAATAATTGATAAAATTTTAGGATGCCTGTTATGTATTGAGAGGGAAGGATTCAATGGGATCTGGAGTGTGGGTCTGTCTAGGGATTGAATTCAGGGGTACTCCACCACTGAGCCACATCCCAAGCCCTATTTTGTGTTTTGTGTAGAGACAGGGTCTCACTGAGTTGCTTAGTGCCTCACCATTGCAGAGGCTGGCTTTGAACTCGGGATTCTC
Organism: Geosciurus inauris; assembly: GCA_004024805.1. Lineage (NCBI taxonomy): Eukaryota > Metazoa > Chordata > Mammalia > Rodentia > Sciuridae > Geosciurus > Geosciurus inauris. The sequence goes on along the minus strand of PVHX01002578.1, from coordinate 111,295 downwards.
CTGTCTTAGTCTCCCAAAGTGCTGGGATTATAGGTGTGCGCGACTGCGGCTGGCTTGGAGTGTGGGTCTTTGAAAGTACTAGAAGGGTTCTATTTCTAATGCTAAGTGCATAGTATACACGGGTATGTTTCATTTTTATTCTTCAAACTATACATATGCATTCTCTGGTGCAATATATTTCAGAACAATTTTTAAGAATCATTTTTAAGAAGATTCATGAACTATCAACAACCTTACTTTTCCCCATCCTCACATTGAGCAAAAAATGTATAAGTAATCACATAAATTTAGTACTGTAAATTAACTTAAAGACTGGATTTCTTTACATTTTAAAAGCAAAACTCTATATTTTCAGCCCTAGGTACTGATTTAAGTCAAATTAATACCACATTCTTTGTGCTTTGGTCCCAGACTATTTAACATAAATGTGAATTGATCCTACTTATTCAGACTTTTCCACTTCTACCGTTAACTTCACACTTGTGCCTGAAGGTACAAATTGTTTACATTTCCCACCCTATTCAAACCAAATGGTTTCCCTTTATGTTCAGTAAATTATACTGTTCACACAAAACTTTATATGTGAGCAATATCCTATAGTTCAGAACAAAATACTGTGTGCCTGGAGGAAAACACCATTTGTTTTCCTAAAAGGTTTTTTTTTTTTTCAATACTGGTATGGACTATGGTTTTAAGATAGTGAAAGACATCACTAAGGCAATTTAAAAAAATTGCAGCCTTGAAAATCCTCTCAACTTAAAATCTCTTTCTACCGTGGATTGGAATAATGGTTGAAAGTTGCCAGTAATGTGGGCAGCTCTTCTGCTTTGAAATTGTAGCTCAGAAGCTGCCTAGTCCACAGGGAATTGGCTGAGCCTGTCCTCTGTTCCAGGGACCTGGCTCCCTGCTCAACACGACTGAGCAGAGGCAGCACTGGACAAGGTTTCCTCAGCTCTGCACACTGACTTTGGTTCTCTCCTTCCAGCCTCCACTCCACAATGTCTAAGAGTCTTCAGTCTAAGAGCCTGGAGTAGTAGTGCTCCACCCCGCGAGGTTTCCCTGAGTTACCCGTGTTCAGTTCAGTTTAGTCCAGCACAGCCTGTTGCTGCCACTGCTCTTAGCTGATAACCAGAGCCCACTTGGAATGTCTGAAAGCACCATTCCTCCAGGCACTCCTCCCCCCAGAGACACGTCAATCTTAAAACCTGTCTTAGGTTGAGTCCCAGAAGCAACTGCTGAGAGGAGAATTCAGGTGTAAATGATTTATTAAAAAAGCACTTCCAGGAGAAACCAGGAAGGGAACTTGGACATAGGACAGAGAAAATTTCTGTCCCAGGCAAAGTCCTACAGAGGTAGCTTCAATCTGCTATTGGGAGGAGCTCAGGAGGAAGGGAAAGGAGGCCTCAGGGTTTGCCCAGAACTGAGGCAAGGGACAGGTTCCTTAGCTAAGGGTCATAGGAACAGACCAAGGCTCCCAGACACTTCTGATTCTCCAAATGCTTGTAACCAAAGGCTCCAGGACCCCAGAGTGGTCCTGTAGAGAAGACGACCCTGGCCAGGGAGAGGCATGCAGCAGTCAGTCTTCTTTCTGTCATTGTGACATAATACCTAAGATAAATAAAGGAGGAAAATCCAGGCTTCAGCCCACTCCTCTGCCTCTGACTCCCATCACCCTTATCAAGGGTTACTTTGGTTTCAGAGGTTTCAGTTCATGGTCATCTGGTCCTGTGATCTTGGGCCTGTGGTGGCACCGTGCATCATGGCAGGGTGAATGTGAAGGAGGAGGGTCCTCATCTCATGGCAGTCAGGAAGCAGAAAGAGAGAGAGAAGCTGGGGGTCCCGATAACCCCTTCAACTGCACGCCTCCAGTGACCTCCCTCCATTCCACTGGGCTCCACCTCCTAAAGATTCCACCCTCTCCCTCCAAATAGTGCCATCATCTAGGGGCCAAGCTTTTGGCATATAGGCCTTTGGGGAACATCTGAGATCCAAACCATAACAAGCTACACAAATCAGATCATATGAAGTGCCAGGGTGCCACCTTGCCCTTCAGGGGTGGCCTAGAAGGAATAAATGATATAAGAATCTGAGCAGCATGGGCAGGTGCAGATGCAGGGGCTAAGTTTAACCAAACAGGCCCCTGAAGAGCCTGGGCCCTAGGCCTGCCAACCCCTGGTTTATGATGTTACCCCTGCCTCCTGATTTGCTCTTTTCTCCTGGTTTTGTCCTCAAGGCCTTGGCATGGATGCCTGAAAGCAGAGCTCCCTGGGTTGCTCTCTGGGCCTGGGGATGTGTGGTCTGTTTATGCTCTTGTTTGAGTCAGTGAGATTATCAGGTTTCAACCTCTGTCTGCAATTGCAGGATCAGAGAACCAAATGCTAAAAAGAGAAATACTGTTCACCTCAACTTCTGTGAGTGCTGGTCTAGATGATGCTAGAAAATCCAGGTGTCAGCCCACTTCTCTGCCTTTAACTCCCGTCTCCCCTATCAGTTTTTCTTCCCCTCCCTCATACCAGATTCTGTCTTTTGCACCCCATTGTCCTTCTCCCTGCTGAGTGACCAGTTGTTGGAGCTGGAACTACTGAACGCAGGTGGGGCCACCTGTTTCTTCCAAGCCTTTCCGCCCCACATCCAACAGCTGTTAGCTCCAGCATTTCAAAGGCCCATTCAAAGGGAGGGAAATGAGAGGAGGGGAGCACTCACCAGCTGCCTTCCTTAGCCTGTCCTGTCCTGGAAAATCAGATGGAGAATTTTCAGCCAAATCCAGATCATAGCTCTTACTAGGCATCATCCAGATTCAAATCTCAATGTCACCGGATACCCAGGAGGCTGTTGAGCACGCAGGATATTGTACCACTCTAGTCACTCCTGATGCAGCTCAAAACGCAAACACATTTGACTATACTTTCCTTTTATTTCCTTGAGGACTATTTTTACTTATCACATTAAGAATGAAGATTGCATTTAAATACAATGCAGAGATCCCTGAAGAATTCCTAACACCTACATCTGGCTGTGACTTAATGCCAGGACATTTTGTGAAGGAAAGCAGTTTCTGGGGTGGATGCTATTAATCATGTTGTGTTGCCAGCCCTGGCTAAGGGAAACTCGCTATTTATGTAATTTATTGTGTAGAAGGAAATGTTTATACTTAAAATATCAAGAAGTTGCATATGGCATAGACCAAAATATGTAAGAACATATGTATAATATTTGAGGAAATAACCTATTTTCTACATGTTTAAATGTTTATCTGCAAAAGCTATTTAGGGATAGTAGTGAAATTATGTGTGTTTTAAATAGTGGATTAAATAAAATAATTTTTGCAAAATTTAAGTTCTAAAATACGGCAGTTAACTATTGACAAACAGAAAAATAATCCACAATCAATTAAATTTGAAGAAATTTTGTTTAAACAGAATTAAGCGGGTAACTTTGCAATAAACCCTCACAACGATTTATGAGCTAATGCACCTTGTAAATTAGTGAGGTAATAGAATATGCTTTGGATTCCAGACTTATATGAACACAGAATCCCCCTTGATTTTTATGGTACACACCAGGTTTCTGTGTAATACATTCCCATTCAACCCATTCCAGAAGAGCAACGGTAGGAAAATACATTAAGTAAAACATTCTAAAAGCCAGTATCTCTTACTATACATTTTATGAAATACAGGTTCTCACACCCATTCACCTACTACCATCCAACTAACTTCATTTTTTTTCATTATCTATATTTATTTCATTACTTTAGGATCAATTGCATCTTCATGTAAATTTTACCAAAGGAAGGTCAATGGATTTTAAAATATATTTTCTTGGGCAGTCTTTTTTTTTTTTTTTATGGTACTGAGGATTGAATCCAGGGTCTTGTGCATGTGAGGCAAGCACTCTACCAACTGAGCTATATCCCCAGCCCCATGGAGAGTCTTTGTTGGACATTAATTTTAATATATCTGACATATATGTACAGTTATGCACTGAATGACAACATTTCTGTCAACAATGAACTGCGTATAGGGCAGTGGTCCTGTAAAATTATACTGGTCATGACCATCTTAGTTTGTATAAATAAACTTCATGATCCTCACATCCATCACACAAGGATGAAGTCCAGGCAATTGGCTGACAATATAGTTCTTAGAACTTCTTGCCATCATTAAGCAACACATGACTATACATATGCATCTTCACATTTAAATAGGATGCTAACACTAGTTTTCCTCCAGGCTGGTTTTCAAGCACAGAGAATTTAATACAGACCACTAGTTCTTATAGCATTGAAAAGGCTGAAAGAACAAAAAGTAAAGATGAGATCATTCAAATATAAATGCTCCTTGACTTTGGATGGTATTGCTATGAGATAACCTCATAGCAAGATGAAAGTACCTAAGTAAAAATGTCTTTAATACACTTAATCTACCAAACATAGCCAAGCAACACAGTACCCTGTGGAGTATGGAGGTTTCCCCTCGTGATCATGTAGCTGACTGGGAGCTGCCTAGCACCTCCCATCAGAAACTATCATATAGAATATTGCCAGCCCATGAAAAGATCAAAGTTTATAATACAGTTTCTATTGAATGAGCATGGCTTTCACAACATGATAAAGTATTAAAAAAACAAAACAAAACAAAAAAAACCCTTCAGTCTAGCTATCCTAAGCAAGGGCCCATTGGTATCAGTAGTTTGATGAAATACTATCACTCCTAGGGCTGGGGAATAAAGGGAAAAGATCTTACCAGGTATATCCTCTCTGTTATGCTGCCGGTGTGTCCTGTGGAGTCTTAAGACCATCGGTGAGGGCATTTGAGCCACTGTTGGATCCGCCAAGTCAGCCTTGAGCAGGTGAAGGAAGTGTTGTGCAGTTGTGGCAGGACCACCAGGCCTGCTCTCCCCAGCCTCTGGCAATTATCATTCTACTCTCAACTCCTTCGAGATGGCCATTTTTAGATTCCACATTTGAGTGAGATTATATTGTACTTGTCTTTCTGTATGTGGCTTAACATAATGATCTCCAGTTCCATGGTGTTGTCAAAAATGATAGAAGGATGTTAAAACACAACAAGGGTGGAGGGGAAGAATAGAAGCTCAGTGGATTAGACGAAGGGGAATGCAGGGAAGGGAGAGGGATGGAAATAGGAAAGACAATGGAATGAATCTAACATAACTTTCCTAGGTACATATATGAATACACCACAGTGAATCTCAACACCATGTACATCCAAAGACTGTGATCCTAATTAGACTAAGCTATATTCCATCTTGTATGAATATATCAAAATAGATTTTCTTGTCATGTATAACTAAAAAGAATATAAAATGATAGGATTACATTCCTTTTAAAGTCAGAAGGGTATCGCATGGTATATATGTACCATATTTTCTTTATCCATTCACTAGTTAATGGACACTTAGGCTGTTGTTTCCATTCCTTGACTATTGTGAATAGTACTGCAATAAACATGGGAGAACAGGTGTCTCTGAAACAGACTTGGATATTTACTCAATAATGGGATTGTTGAATTATGTGCTAGATCTATATTTAACTTTTGAGGAATCTCCATGCTATTTTCCATAGCATCTGTACTAATTTACATTCATGCTAACAATGCGCAGGAGTTCACTGTTCTCCATATTGTCTCCGTGACTTGTTGTCTTTTGTCTTTTTGATAATAGCCATTCTTACTGGGGTGCGGTACCCTCTCATTGTGGTTTTGATTTGCATTTCCCTGATGATTAGTGATGTTGGAACATGTTTTCATGTACCTGCTGGCCATCTGCATGTCCTCTTTTGAGAAATGGTTGTTTAGGTTTATTGCCTATTTTTCAATCAGGTTTTTCTTTTTGTTCGTTTTTTGCTATCAAATTTTTGGAATTCCTTAGTTTGTTATACATTCTTGATATTAAGCCCTCATTAGATGCAGTTTGCAAGTGTTTTCTTTCATTCTGTCAGTGTCTTTCCTTTGCTGAGCAGAAGTAAAACCATTTCTTTTTCCTCTCACCATCAAGGGAAAAATTGATTTCTTTTAAAATTGAAAATATAAATAATAATAAAGAGATTAAATTAAGCCCTGAATAAGGTAATTTGGAGAAAATACATTTTTTAAAAATGAAAATCCTTTCAGCTCAGATTTGAAGGAATGATAAAATGAAATGAAACTTTGACAATGTATGTCACAGTCTTACATTCCTTTAAAATATGAGTGCTTGATTTAGCTAAGCATGAAATTTTAATCAGCATTAAGGACATCATGTCATATCTCTGCTTTTCAGAATGTTTGTGCTTTTTACAAATTTTATTCCTTGCTCAAGTTTCAGGGCCATTAATATTCACATGGCTATTCACATGGCAAATTCTGAAGCCTGGTCCATCTGTCCTGTATTTGTGTTAGTAACTATGGCTACAACTCTGGTACCATGTGAAAATTGTGGCTCTGAATTATGTACCTGAGGCACTTGAACTTCTGAAGTGCTTTTGAAACTATTAAAGATTAGATGGCGTCTGGTTGAATTTTTGTATTGCATTTCCCCAAATATAGTTAGTAAAACTCAAGTTCTTTAGGTTATTAACAAGGTAGCTTAATGAGAGTGGGGTTTGGTCAAATAGGTCTGGGGGACCTTTGAGTACTTCTCAAACCCTATATGGTGAAGAAAAATTTCCCAAATTTTCAATTTGTCTTAGACCAATTTTTCACAAAATACAACATAATTTATCATATAAATGAAGATGTACAAGACACAAAAATACAAGTCTAGTGTTTTTTATTAGGGTCAACGAACATGAGATTGTTCTGTCAAATTCCTCTAAAGTTTCTAAATGTTTACTCAGTTCATTTCAGTGCTTTTCTCATTACAGCCAATAAGAAAATAATCCAAGCATCCTGCTAAGTCCATAGATTAAACTGTTTAAACAAAATGTAATTGTTTTGTAATTGAAGTACCTCTTAGAGGTTTTTTTTTTTTTTTTTTTTTTTTTGGTACTGGGGATTGAACTCAGGGGCACTCAACCACTGAGCCACATCCCCAGCCCTATTTTGTGTTTTATGTAGAGACAGGTTCTCACTGAGTTGCTTAGCACCTTGCCATTGCTGAGGCTGGTTTTGAACTCGCAATTCTCCTGTCTCAGCCTCCCAAAGCGCCACTGTGCCATCTCCTCTTAGAGTTTTTAATATGCTGACGGACGGTTAAACCTATCAGAGGTAGTAGATACCATACTAACATTTAGGGCATTTCCTCAATAAATAAGAGATGAGGGCCTCTTCCCTCTGATTGGTGGTTTACCACAGCACACCCACACCAATCTCCTGCATGCTCTCTCCTCCTAGGCACACATGTGGCCTTCACTGTCCTTGCTTCTCCTGACTTTGCCACCATCAAGATCTTGAAGGTTCACATCACCACAAAACAGTCAGTGGGCTATAAAAGGTTCTCAAAGAAGGTGTAGGTGGGAATGTCAAAGATTCCTCACAACAAATATTGAAGGATGCAAACCTAAGTAGAGAGCTAGAGTGCTTTGGATTTCCTAGACCAATTGGTACAGGACACCCAACCCACATAGCAGTCCCAGAGCCCTTGGACTCAGTCACTCTGGTTCTAGCACAGACTAAATATTGAGTCTCCTTGGAGAATTTAGTAACCCTCTCTGGACCACAATTCTTTCTGTGTAAAATGATACCTAGATGACCTAGGTAGCTCTTTACATGACATAATTCTGTAATACTAAATAAATAAACAAGGCCTAGGGCAAATACAAGAATTATATTGATATCTAAACCACAATCTGCCACATACATTGACAGGCCTAGTTTGCACATTCTTAATTTATGTATTTGATACAAATCTGAACATGGTTCCACCAAGAGCCATTATTACACAGAATTCAAGTTGACAAGTAACTGTGGATGTGATGTTAAAAACCAGGAAGGTCTTCTTACATCAAACAAATGCGCTGTACAGCTGTTCATAGTCTCCAAGCTCCTTTTATGGTGCACAAAGGCTTTCCTTTCACAGAGATCAGAATGGAATCCCGCTGTGATGAAGTGCCTGGAAGACAGTTTTGCCCTGAGGGAAGGTTTTCTGGTGGGGCCCATCTTAGGAAGTACCTACCTATTAAGTCATCCAAAGATCTGCAACATCAGCCTCTATTAGGAACATGTTAGAATAATAGATTATAAGCACCCTCCACCTCCTGAATCAGATTTGCACCTGAAAGTTCAAGAAGTCCAGATCTAATTGAATACGGAATTCTGTGAGCTTTGCTCATACAATTGAGAATAAATATGAATTGCTCAACTTTGAAGGGCGTCTGTTCAATCAAATGGAGGCTGGTTTGGGTGTGAGCCAGTAAATCTGAGAGGGGAAAATGCAGAAAGGGAAACTGAGGGTAGACAGTGGTCATTTTTCTGCTATTTTTGCTTAGAATTGGATTAACTCTTTGTTTTTTCTCAACTTGATTTTTTTTTAAATGAAGTCATTATTACTTAGTTCTAAGGAGCTCAAGAATTATCCACCAATGTGGTACTGAGAATTGAAAAGGTGCCTCCTTCTTCCCCTCTAACATTTTGACTTTAGTTTGGGGAAAGGGAGGTGGATACATTTTCAAACTGCCTAGATCAGGCATCCTTGATGGGTGTCCTATGACCTGGGTGAGGTGTCATGAGAGGCTTCAGGTCTCTGGCATCCCACTGCCCTACATGCTCATCTAGTCTCTGCAATTCACCAGCCATGTGGTTTCAGGCAATTTCATCTCTGAGACTCTTTATTTCTTCTGTGTAAAATGAGAATACTGATTCTTTAATGTCCTCATGAGACAATTCAAAGATATGAGGAATTTAAAGTGCCTATTTGGATTAGGCAATTATGGCCATGTAGCAAATGTAAATGCCTTTCTCAGACTTGGTGAATCAGGGAGCCTCAGTCCAATCAATGTCCCACCTCCCTCCCCACAGCTTGGTGTCCAGTGGTTTGACAAGCATCTGTTGAGGGGCTTGGGTGAGGCAGGCAAATGAATAACTTAGTATGAACTTCTTCAGGTTTTCATCCAGTAAGAGATTCATGCTAAATTCAATGATTTGGAGACTTTTGGATTAAAATTTCAAAAATAATTTAGTTCAGTCATATTGTTGCCAACTTATTTTATTTTTGCTTCTGCCAGTGTTAGGAAAATAGTTTTTAAAATTTTATTATTTCTAAAAGAAAAACCAATTTTCCCCATATTTTATTTGTGCATTGTAATTGCACATAATGGTGGGATTTATTGCTACATATTTGCATATGCACACAATATAACAATATAAGTTGGCCAATATCATTCCCTAGAAGTTCCCCTTTCACTCCCTTCCTCCCTCTCCCAGTCCCTTTTTTCTATTCTACCAATCTCCTTTTGATAAGAAAAACATAATTGAACATCAAAAAGTAGGATGTTATTAAGGCAATCATTTTTATATAAATACATTTAACTCGCAGGGCATGGTGGTGCATGTCTGTAATCCCAGCAGCTGGGGAGGCTGAGGCAGGAGGATCACTAGTTCAAAGCCAGCCTCAGCAATTTAACCAGGCACTAAGCAACTCAGTGAGACCCTGTCTCTAAATAAAACACAAAACAGGGCTAGAGATGTGGCTCAGTGGTTGAGTGCCCTTGAGTTCAATCCCCGGTATCCGCCCCCAAAAAATTTAACTCTGAAAATTATTTATTATCCTTTTCTACCCCCACCTCAACATGTATAGATGAAAACCTCTTCATGAACCTGTGGTATTTGGTAACTACTTCTTTTTAAAACCCCAGAAGGGTAAGGTCTTACCCAGAAGTTGATAGAAATCCCAAGGTTTGCTGACCATATTTTCAGACCTACTTCCACCCCATGCCAACCACAGGATTTAGGAAGCACATAACAAGATGGACACTTGAAAGTTTAGATTCCCACAATCCCACACATCCCCAGCCTAAACATTGTTTTATTTGCATCAAAAAAAGTCTCCTCTAGGCCCTGACTATAGTTGGGCTTTGGGAGGAGGCTGAAATAGATAAAAGATGGGAGTAGAATTGCAATTAGTTAATGCAATTGTGTCATTTAATATACTTATCAAATGTATATTTTTAAAAGAACTGAAATGAACCACATTTAAATGTAGACAGACGCTATCACTAATTGAATGGTATTACGGATTATTTTTATTTGCATTGAATGTTTCAATACTTGCCACATTTTTCCCCAAGAAGATGCATTATTTACACAATAAGAAAAAAGAGTGTATCTTGAAAAAGTAAACACATAAAAATTTTGAAGTATGGGCGTCAATTCCCTGGAATTACATACATTGCCATATTCAATGAGCCTATGCAACACGTGCTTAGTGCTGATGTAGACCCTTTTATATAATTTGAATTTTGTGCCTCATACATGTATTATCTGTCCAAAAATAATTAGCTAATTTTGAAAATGTTCAGAAGACTAGAAGGGGAATTCCTACATAGCAAGATCTACCCCATTTTCTACCTCTCCTTCTGGAACCCATTCTGCCTCCACCCCATTTTGGGGTCTTGAGGGGGTTCCTCCTTTAGCCACATGACTGGTTAGCAAGTATCATCCAATTAGTTATGGGAGAAAATGAGATCATCCCCATCTGGCAGCATGGCTTGGCCTGGCTGGAGTGTCACTATTAAGCTTGCAAACCAAGAATCAAAACAAAGACACCTTCAAAAATGAGGGCTTACCAAAACATGATACTATATGAGAACATTAGATGACATAGAAAAAAAATAAGCAGAGTTCTGTAAAACCAGGCCATAGTGACTTTGGGTGGACAGAGCTCTGAGGTCGTCTATGGCCTGTCCCAGGTCTTCAATCTAAGCCAAACCTTCCTACTAATTAGTAAATATTTGAGATGAAAGCTTTTTTTCCTAACCTCCTAATTATCATTTTCCAAAGCATCTGCTTCTGGGAGAAGATTAATTAGTTGGCAATTCCTAGAGGATGGATTGAGGAGATCAAAGGCCTGCAAAATGTAGTGGAGAGAGAACTAAACTGTGGAAATGTTCTCTTCTGAGAAATGAAGATCAGAATTGGTTTCAGGAGTGTCAGAGTGAGCAAGGCTTGTTCTGTTTTTCTTTCAGGACACAAAGTTTCCCACCAGGATACAAATATTTGATCTACACTATATATTAGCCTTCTCTTTGAAGGGCTCCCACTTAAAAGTTTTCTCATTCCACCTCACCCCAGTAAGGATGGCTAAAATCAAAAAACAGTATTAATAGTAATAAAAAAGAGCAAATGCTGGTGAGGATGTAGAGAAAAAGGAACCCACAGACACCACTGGTGGGAGTGTAAATTCATACCATCACTGTGGAAAACCTAAAAACAGAACTACCACATGATCCAGCTACATCACACCTGGGTGTACACCCCAAGTAAATGAAGTCAGCAGACAAGCAATATCTATCTTTTTTTGTGAAGCTGATTACAGTAATCAAGTTAGAAAGTTAGAGAATCAGCCTAAGTGCCCATCAACAGGTGATTTGATAAAGAAAATATGCTATATTATTTAGCTATAAAGAGGAATGAGAGGGAAAATGGATGGAACTAGAGAGTATCATGTTAAGTGAAATAAGCCACATAGAAAGACAAGTATCATGTTTTCTCTCATATGTGAAAAAAAAAAAAATAAAGACCTGAAGAACTGTTACCAAAAAGAAAAGAAAGAAGGAAGGAAGGAAAGAAGGAAAGAGAAGAGGAATTAAGGAAAAGGAGAGAGTAGGGGAAAGGGAAGACAAGACAAGAGAAAGTGGTAGCAACATGGCTCCCCCAACAGAGCTGCCGAGCCAGCCCACTAATCCCCACTGAGAAGTGGCAGTGGAGAAGCAGAGTGATGGCCCAGGCAGGCTGAAGTGTGGGCAGCAACAGGAGCCAAGAGCGCATGAAGCCCACTATGTCAGCACAGGCCTGAAGCTCACCAAGACAGAGCCAAGGCAAGCCAGGGTGCTGACCTGCGAGGCAGCCTAACCCATCCCCTGGAATGCAATCTTCCACTTCTGCCTGTCAATGGAAAAATGGAAGTGGGGCCAACCTAAATGGGGTTGCAGAGGTAACCAATAGCATTAATACTTTTCCAAACCCTAATTAGCATAAATTTGGACCAACAGCATTGGTACTTTTCCAAACCCTGATTAGCATAGATTTGGACCAATAGCATTGAGCCAAGCCTATGTAAACCTCTAGACTAGCACATTCTAGTGGCAACCCCTGTCACAGTCCCTCTTGCCTTGCAAGAACTCTCTTTTCTTCCCACATGAATAAATCCTACTCTATTGCACTCACTCTTCCTTGTCTGTGGATTTCATTCTTCGAATTCATGAGACAAGAACCTGGAAAGAAGTTCGCAGTGAGCTTTTGGGGTCTGCTGCAATACTGGAGGGCATAGCCTGCCTTTAAGCGCTGCAACAGCTACTCAATTGTAGTGAAGAATCAGGCTTTGCCAGCTGTGACTCTCAGAGCTAACACCAGCAGGCATCCCCTGCCTTGATTAACTGCTAACACTACAATAGGCTTTATTGGCTGCAAAGACCTGTAACTTATACAGATGACACCCACCAGCAGAAGCAGAGGATCTGGCTGTATCTCAAACTCCAGTTTCATCTTTTGGCTCCCAGTGTGGGGCTCTTGGGAAGGGTGAAGTAAAATAGACCAATGAAACTATCACCTTTTTACCAGAGTTCTATATTCCTTTTAGAAAAATCTCTCTGTCCAAAGAAATACTGGCCAGTTAAAAGTGGTTAGTATGGCTGCCAGTCTAAAGACATAAGTGACAGGCTTACTGAAGGACACTTGATCCCTTTATCTCTGATGAAGATGTGTTGGTCAAGCTCTACATCAGCTTCTCTCTGTGGAATACGAACCAGGTCCATCTGACTGGTTCAAGGGTCCACTTCTTTCTTTCACTTTCTGACCAACTTGGCCTGATAGTAGAGGGTGCCCTAATCTGATTTATCTTAGATCCTGAGATGAAGTCTTAGTCTAATCTGAGGTCTTTGAAAAAGTGGTGATCTATTAATTCCCAAAGTGTGAACCAAGCGTCTATTTCTGTACTCCTCTGCTAGATATATCTTTCTCTCAAGTGTGCCACAACCCATGTAGACTGAAGTTTCTTGATATGCCCCTCTGAACCCGAATTGTATCATTGACAAGGTTATTTGGAATTTTCAAGTCCCTGAGCACCTTTTAGGATCCAAACCCTATTCTTGTCCATGGTGAGTTAATACCATGGGTCCAATTCCCTGGGTTTCCAAAACTTGCTAGTTTCTCTTCGAATTATTTTAAATCCATCAAAGAAAAAACAAATACAATCTGAACAAACACTCTTGAGTGATTTAAGATCAAATATTTATAATAATCAAATGAAGTATTAAAAATTTTTTTCCAAACTTATACTGCAAATACAGATATTGGAAAGGTTAAGAACTTGTCCAGGGCACATGACCCTCAAGAGTGTGTCTCTCTCTTCCTACAATAACTGAGCTCCTCTGGGATATGCAACCCCATCTACAATGCTTTCATAATTGAGGAAAAACATAATACATAAAACTAGGGTTTATTCTTTTAAGAGGGAAATGACACAAAGAAAAGGGATTTCAGTTCATGTGTTGTTCAGTGTAACTAATCCAACCAGCCCAAATTTTAGTCAGTCCTCGAGATGTGATTGCTCAGGTTTATGGGGCTCACAGGAAATAAAGGAAAATCTGAGTGATGTAGTGCTTAATCCAACCAGCAGACCTCAATATGTATTTGCTCACATTTTGAGGATCACAGGAGATAAAGACTTTGAGTAGCACATTGTTGAGAGCAACTATTACGACTGACTGGTTTGAGAGTCCTAGGCAAGTCTTAAGCAGGGTGTTCACAAATGGCTTTGGGGTCCACAAGGGATCAAGGGATGCCTCAATCTTGTTCAGACAATGGAAGGATACCTTCTTCTCCATTGTGTTTCAAATGGGTAATAGTCCATCTGGCACAAGAACTCATACACTGAGATTTCTTTGACCTTAAAGCCCTGGAAAGGAAGTGTCTAATATTTTTCTGTACTTGAGTCTGACCCAAATACAATTTGGAGGATGGGGAGAAATGGCCCCTGAGGGAAACATAAACTATAACTCTATGTTATAGCTAGACTTGCATGTGCAATTGCTCAAACTAGTTCAAAATAACAACAAAAAAGTCATCACTTTTAAATTCAAATTGCTATAAAACTTTCTTGTACTCTGGGTTTCTGCTCAATAAGTTTCTACCTAAATGCTGCAAAGGGGAAGACAAAGGAAAATGGCTGACTCTGATCCAAAAGTGCTCTCAGGTCTGATAAAAATGTTTAGGGTAATTACAGCTGTTTCATTTGGGGAATGTTTTTTTTGTACCAGGGATTGAACCCAGGGGCATTTAACCATTGAGCCACATCCCAGCCCTTTTTAAATTTTTTTGAGACAGGGTCTCAGTAAGTTGCTTAGGGCCTTGCTAAGTTGCTGAGACTGGCTTTGAACTTGGAATCCTCCCACTTCAGCCTCCTGAGCCACTGGGATTACAGGCATCAAGCATGTACCATGGCACCCGGCTCTGGTTTTTTTTTTGTTGTTGTTGTTTTTTTTCTGTACTGGGGATTGAACTCTCAGGCGCTTAACCACTGAGCCACATCCCCAGTCCTTTTTTATATTTTATTTAGACACAGGGTCTTTCTAAGTTGCTTAGGGCCTCACTAAATTGTTGAGGTTGGCTTTGAACTTGCAATCCTCCTGCCTCAGCCTCCCGAGCCGCTGAGATTACAGGCATGTGCCACCATGCCCAGTTTTGTCTTGTTTTTGAGTTCAGTTTTTCTGGTAATTCACATTTGGTTCTGCATGCCTAAATTAACATGTATTTTTTTCTGATCAATCTTTTTTTGTCTGACTGAAGTTGTTTAAACAGTGGTGATGGTGGAAGTGATTCTGCCCTCATGGAGGACAAGTGTCCACTTGAATCTTTGATTTCAATGCCCATAATGGTTGACAGAGTCTATTCCTAATATCCCAACTGCACAGTCCCTCCCTATGTCTGAGTACTGTAAAAAATACATGACAGATTTTCTTTTTGTAGTGCTGGGGATTGAACCCATGGTCTATGCATGCAAGGCAAGCACTCTACCAACTGAGCTATATCCTCAGCCCCCTTTAATTAAATTAAATTAAATCCTTTAATTTCTAAAGGATTTTGACAGATACTATGTGACTTCTTTCATCTTTAATTGTGGAGATCTAATACTTGCTAAAAAGTTACCAAATCTGTTTCCTGTCTGTTTTATGTGTATTCACGAATACCTGTGTATTGTATATCATGACTTCATACATGCCTGGGGCTATACATGGTTGACATGGTACCAGAATTGCCTTATAGTAAATGAGCACTCACAAATTTAAAACAAAATGGATCCAAATAACTTTTAGTTCATGTGACTTAAAACTTCAACAAAAAGATCAATTTAAGTTGGTCAGAATAAATAGTCTTTGGAATTACTAACCCACACATTTTTCTAGGTGGCCAATTAATTAGTGGTTTCTATAAAATGGTTAAAGTACAATGCTTATTGCTTTAAGGGATAATTCTTTGGCAAGAATAACTGGCTTAAAACGTTAACTAGGCTTGTTTGATATCTTGGTTTTCATTATTAACATAAAGTTCTTAACGTTTCTTCACAAATGTTGAAAAAAGACATTCAATGCTTATCTATCAAGATAATCTCTTGTGTCTATTACTTTTTATTACTTTGGAAAACTAAGTCTTAAAAATCAGGATTTATATATGTTTTAAAGTCTGTTAAACTATTCCTCCATAACTGGTTAAATAAGCAACTGTTATATTAGGCTATTATGTAGTTGACACTCTAAATATATGTGGCTAGAGATATGTATTCATCTAAGAACTAAATAGTTGAGTATTGTCTAAGTGCTATGTGAAAAACTGTAAAATTAGAGCTTATGTAGGTCTAATATAGGCAAGGTGATCAATAAGTGCTGTCTTTTGCACATCATATCTGACATAAAAAGGCCACATTGCCATTTTAAAACCTGGCTTACAACTAGTTGTTTTGAATAACTTAATAATTGTTGCCTGTAAGAGTTTTGCTGAGGGGCTGGAGTTATGGCGCAGTGGTAGCGTGCTCGCCTAGCATGCATGAGGCACTGGGTTCGATCCTCAGCACCACATAAAAAATAAAATAAAGATATTTTTAAAAAATTTTTCAAAAAAAGAGTTTTGCTGAAGTACTACTTCTAGTACAACCTGAGTTAAGACAATGAGCCATCACCTCCAGAACAGATAGGATATAATACTGACTTCCAATATTGATACTGACCCTAATTAAACAAGGAGTAACTGTAAAATTATGGGCATTAAAGTTAAAATGCATTATTCCAACTTTAAGACTGGAAAAACTGGCCTGCTGGATGTTTAAAACCAAAACTTGGAGACCAAATTCAAAGCAGTAAAAGGGTTAAGGAAAAAAACAGCCAGTATTTTGGCCCTTGCCCTCTGAGGTCAGCCAGAACTGAGAAAAATCACAGGACTTTACCAAGGGCCCTACAACTCTGGTGATTCACCCAACCTCTTGGTCAGAGAGGATCAAGGAGAACCTGAATCCAATCAGGGCACACTATGCAAAGAGAAGGGTTATTAAAGAGGAAAATGTACCTGATGGTTCCAAAGTAAGCTATGTGTTGTCAGCAAGACTCTGACCCACCCTGGCAGATGGCACAACTGGTAGAGGAAAGCTAAAGGGGCAAGAGTCTCCTCACCAATTCCCAATAATGACTCATGACAAATCTCACTGACGCCTAACAGTAGATAAAAACAAGGTCAATTTTTTTACCAACTTGGCCTTAAACATCTGACACAGTCATACAAGGAAGACATTGGCTCTTTTAATATAACTTGAGATGTACACTGTGTCAGGCCTCTCAAAAACTGGGAGGTTATATAAGGAGGGTTCTTATACAGGAGTGCCTGATAACTATCACGAAAGGCTCTGCCAGGGTCACAAGTTCTAATTCAAGATGTACAAATCTTCCTAACCTTCTACATAGGTAAGCGCAATATGTTTTGCACAGGTGTGATTATTTAGCCCCAACATTTATCCCTCTAAAAGATGTAACGTGATACACAGAAGACCTAATCAACTTTTCCAAGGGAGCCCTACATGACACAGCTAAAAGGGATCTCTCTATCAAACAGGTAACACTAATGAAAAGAGCCATTTTACAAAAATCAGATGATGTTAGATATATTAACTATAATTCAAGGATAGCTAAGACATTATAAAAACTGAAGTATGTGTATGTTCATAACAACTCTGATAATTTTCCTAAAGTCTTAAATGGCCTTTACTCACAAGTCAGTGGCATGTTTGATCCCACCTTCAGCTTTAATAAGTTACTTGTCTTCATAGTTTTCAGTGACTGGCTAATAATACTGATTGCTTTTGTGCATTAGTACTCTTCAAAACCCTGATTAACATAAATTTGGACCAATAGTGTTGACCCAACTGCTATACAAATCCCTAGACTAGCACACTCAAGCAGCAACCCCTGTCGGGGGGCCCTTTCACTCTGGGAGGAGCCTCTCCTTCCCACATGAATAAATCCTACTCTATTGCACTCACTCTTCCTTGTCTGTAGATTTCATTCTTCACATTCATGAGGCAAAAACCTCAAAAACAGTTGGCAGTGAGTTTCTGGGGTCTTCTGCAATACTGGTGGGCAGAGCCTGCCTTTAAGAGCTGCAACATGTCACTCAATGGTAGTGAAGAATCGGGCTTTGCCAGCTGTGACCCCCAGAGCTGAAGTCAGCAGGCATCCCCTGCCTTGATTAATTGCTAACACTATAATAGGCTTTATTGACTGCAGAGCCCTGTGGCTTATGCAGACCCCACCCGCCATCAGAAGCAGAGAATTTAGTTTCATCTCAATCTCTGATTTCAGTAAGAGGAGAGTGGATAGGATTAAAATACAATGTATGTATGAAAAATGTGACAGTGAAACCCATTAACTTGTATGATGATATGAGTTAATATTTATGATAAAAAGAAAAAAGATTTTTTATTGTATAAACACATTAAAGACATATTTTATATAGACCATATGCAGAAACCTTTCAGATACTTAGCAGTGAAAAATGGTGCTAGAGACTGAGGGTTGGTTTCCTTACATGTATCTTGGACATTTACACATGTTTATTACCAGAATCAATAGATTCCCTATAAATTTAAACATGCCAACCAGAAAATAGATTTGGTAACATGTGCAAATTTATCTCATGCCTGTGTAAAAATAGGGGAATTCAGTTGGCCAATGCCCTTGTACCCACTCTAAAAGAGAATCAGCTTTTCCTTTCCTCTCTGAAAAGCTATTATAGCTCTAATATTTTAATTTGATAACTACACGTATTTGGTAAAAATTTTGTAAATGTACAAGTGAGAAAAATTTATAAGTTGAACACTCAGAGATATCTATTAGAATTTTGTTGCTTAATTTATCCCCCCAGCCTTTTTTCTGGTCTTATGATACTTTCCTTATACAAGTTGAATCTTACCTTACACACTATTTTCTAAATCCACTCCCTACTTTGTTTTCCCAAAACATTCAACTGTAAGGTATAGAAGAAAACTACTCTATTCTAAGAGAGGTGGGTGTTGAATTGTCTCTGATAACACAGGCCAATCACATTTCACCCAAACTTTCTACAGTTAACTGTTTTCATATACAATGGCCTTCCAAAGGACAAACTAAGCCCAAACTATGTGTAGGACTCCACTGTGGGGTTCCTCTAGGCTACCCCAAAAGTAGTCATGTGCCTAGTGCTAATCTTGACATGCAGGAGGGTCCCCCATGGAGGCCTTTAAGTTTGTTTATCTGATGACTGCAGTAGTCCTCAGTCCCTGGAATTGGCCTTGATGTATCTCCTCAACCAACTTGAGTTCCACTCCCATTAATAAATGCCAGCTGTGACACTGGCTTCTTCTACTATGAGGCAAAGGGACAGCATTTGTGCTCTCCATGACACTGTGGATGGAGTTCCACATTAGAGTAGTGATCTTTTACTAGAGTAGTAGAGTCCTCAGTCTAGCCTTTTTGACAACTTTCTCCAAAGGTATAATCTTCTCCCTTGCAGCGAGAAGCTTCTTGGGTATCTTTCTTCTTCTTCCTGTGCATGTAAAAGTCCTGCTGTGGCCTGATCTGTCTCTTGGGGTTTTAACTGGACAGAATGCCTGCTTTTATGGAACATTTTATTTTGGAAAAGGGCTTCATATGCTTCAAAATTCCAAATACATTTCACTTTGATTGGAAAAAAAAAAAAACATTTACCTTAAGGGAGCAAATACTATTTTCCTCATTATACATATAACAAAGCTGAGATTCAGATAAGTTGAATGGCTTGCTTGAGGGCATAGCAAGTTGAGACTAGAAGCCAAGTTCCCTAACAGCTGTCTAGTCCAGGGATCTTTCTGATAGATGTGGGGACTAGCAGAGTGCCTACATAGTGGGCTCTCCAATAATACTTGATGTATAAGGGATCACATAAATGAATTTTAACCTGGTCACAGACATAGTCTTTATATCCCTTCCAAAATGGCCCCAGTCAGCTCATCCCTCTACCTTGCTTCAGTTTTCCTTGCTTTGAGGGGGCAAATAGCATCTAGGAGATTCTAACAGAAGTAGAATCTGGGTATAGTGATTCTTCAGTCTTTATTATTGTGTGATCAGAGCTTCTCTCCCCCAGCCGGGCATGGTGGCGCACGCCTGTAATCCCAGCACTTTGGGAGAATCACAAGTTCAAAGCCAGCCTCAGCAAGGGTGAGGCACTAAGCAACTCAGTGAGACCCTGTCTCTACATAAAACACAAAATAGGGCTGGGGATGTGGCTCAGTGGTCGAGTGCCCCTGAGTTCAATCCCCGGTACCAAAAACAAAGAACTTCTCTCCCCTTCCCCATATATATATATATATATATATATATATATATATATATATATATATATATACACACACACATATTTACACACAGATACATATACATAGACACATATATTGTATGCATATATGTGTGTATACACAAATATGAAACATATGTGTATGTATATTTATATGCATGTGTATAGAATATGTATACCTACATACACAGTTTTATAGGTACACATTCACACACATGAATATACATGTACTATTTTAACTACACAGACTTAGCTAATTTATCACTTGATTGCCTTAAATTGACAGGTTTAAAAACTTGACAGGTTCAAAAACTGAGCTGACTCTGACAAATTTGAAAACTGAACAGTTTCCTTGTTCTGAAATCCTATTATTTTAAATATTTATTTTTTAGTTGTAGGTGGACAGAATATCTTGATTTTATTTTTATGTGGTGCTGAGGATCGAACCCAGTGCCTCACGCATGCTAGGCGAGTACTCTACCACAAACCCCAGCCCCTGAAACCTTATTCTGTTTTTAAAAAAAATTTTTTTTGGTTATACATGGACACAACAACTTTATTTTGTTGACTTATTTTTATGTGGTGCTGAGGAATGAACCCAGTGTCTCATATGTGCGAGGCAAGCACTCTGCCACTGAGCCACAACCCCAGCCCCTGAAACCCTATTCCTGAGGTCACGCATGTCTTAGTTCCTTCTGATTCTCTGCATTGTTCCCTATTCTTCTTATGTGGCATTCCCCAGCCACCTCCCAGGCCTGCATCCCAAGACTAGCACCTTCTCCTCCACCAGAGCCTCCTGAAGATGAGCCCCACCTGCAAAACCAGGGGCTCAGATCTCACTCATTTTGAAAGCCTCCTTGCCTCTCTCTATGCTTGCTGAAGTGCCTTGTCCTGTATCTACCCTCTGTACTTTCAGCTGGGGAGAAACTGGGTCCCAGAGGGGTCATGATCTGCTGTTTCAGCTGTCAACACAAAAATGTTTCCATTAGTAACATGTCCACAGCCTGCAGTGGTGGGAAATGGCAGATTCTGAAGCCAAAGGGAGTTTTGGGCAAGCCCAGCAAAGGAGCAGGGGCATTTGGAAGATGTGTTCTAGTTAACACAGGGGATAACACAGGGTGAGTTAATCTGAGATTACTGTTAATATCAAGAGGGATTTTTAAAAAGTTAATGAATTGTCCCTTCTCCACAAGGTCTCCCAATCTAGCTGATCATCAGTATCATCTGAGTGACTGTTAAAATTCCAGATTCCCACCTGATATCCGAGGTTTTGATTCTGTAGATCTGGGAAAGAGCTGTAAAGTGCTTCTTTCTGTGGGTACTTTTTATAAAGTGTTTCATGCTTTTTCACTTTTGTTTTCTATTTTAACTTAAAACATTTGTTGCTAACTTGTGATCATTAAACTGACTCTTCAAAAAAAATTTGAAGGAATGTGTTCATTCAGACAGAACTAGTTCAAAATGAGTTGTTTATTTAGACCAGTTGTTCTCAAATCTGGCAAGTTTCAGAACTGTTTGAGAAGGTTTTAGAGCTCTTATGCCCAGGCTCCATCTGAATCTCTAGGTAGGGACATCAGTTTCTCAGAGCTCCCCAGGCAATTCCAACATGAGCTCACCTGAGAAACTGGGTGAGACCTCCAGTGGGGGTGCAAGTGGAACAAAGGTGGCCATCTGACAGAGGGACCTGGCCCACCATGCAGCCAGCCAGGCATGCTCAAAGTCATATTCTAGGGTGCTCTGGAGAACCCATTGAACCAAGGCAGTGTACTCAAAGACAGAACCCAAATTCACCTCTACTAGCTGGTTGCCAGTAATCAGTGTGCCCCAAAAATGTGAAGCAAGAAATAAGAGTCACTGTTCTCTGGTTTTTTTCCCTTTCTCTATTCTCTCCTTCCTTTCCTTCCCCTCCTTTTAGCATCTATCAACTTACATGTCAATATACAATTTGCACATGAAATAAATGATTCTTCAATATTTCTTTGATGTTGATTTTGCTGGCACGTATCTTGACCTTGATGCAATGTAGTAACAGCCACCGAAGATGGAGTCCTGCTAATTGACAGACTTTGGACTAAGCACTTTAAATCCATGAACTCATTTAATCCTGAAAACAACGTTTTGAGGTAAGTACTCTTGTCTTTCTAATGCATTGTTGAAGAAGGTGAAGCTCAGGGCGTGACGCAGACTACACACATACCCCCTGTGCTTTGCTTTGTGAGTCTGGGGTTGGCACTAGGCAAACCTCATTTCTGCTTTGCCCTGTCAGGTTCTGCCAAGCGGGGTTCTAGGAAAAGGGAGAAGGGACTTATTCCTTCCCTTTGTATCCTGTCCCTGTCAACATCCCCCAACAATGGCCCTTCACTGGCTCCTGTCTCCTTGCTCCCCAAGTCTCTGGATTCTGAAAATTCCAGCTTCTGCCTTTTGTCACTCCTCACTCTAGGGGTGGTAAGCTGCGGTTTTACTTTCTTTGTTTATTCATTGTTGCATTTTTGCTTTTGTAGTTCTCCAACACCATTCTCCTATTAAGACCCATTAAAATAATTAGCCAGTGAGTTCCTATTAAACTGATTTGTAAAGAATCAATTTACCTGAAGATGTGCAGCAAAAAATGGCAGAACTGGAACTTAGCTGTCTCCATCTGACTACAGATGTCTAGTTCTCACCTACCATCCTCAGAAGCACTCTGCAGCTGCCTTTGACATTCTGAGAGACACATGTGTATATCTGCATTATACCTCTGGTACTAACTTTCTTTTAAGAATACCTGCTTCAAAAACATTTTTAAAAAATCTTTATATTCATTAAACAACCCAAAAGAAAAAATGACTACTGGCATGAGAAATAAAGTATGGATCATTCCCAAAAGTGCTTACCACTAATGCTAACTCCTGAATCCTTGAAATAGGAGTATTTTAGTATATCAAATAGGCCAGTACAATCATTAGAATACAGTTAAATTTCAGATAATCCAATATTTTAAGGAACAATGTATAACTTCACACTAGTGTAAAAACTCGAGATTTTGTACCCTTTGGATCCAAACCAGGAACCCAGTTCTACTCTCCCAGCAAGTCTAGACTTCCTGGTGTTAAAAGTGAGGCCTGTGGATGAGCAGAGGCTAACATAGAAAAGGCTCTTGATATATTTTAAAGTTACTTTAACACATACACATCTCTCAGGAGAACCAATTTTTTTACAGTATAAAACTAATATTGAATAAATGAAGCATACCATGAATAGGATGAGGACATAAATTATTCCAAAGATGACAAATCTTCATTAAATTCATCTCTTTATCAAAGAGATTTAACAACTATCCAAATAAAAATTTCAGTGTTTCTATAGTAGTCAATATCATTTTTATTATTATAAAATAGTATAAGTATTTTTTTTTGGTACTGGAGATTGAACTCAGGGGCACTCGACCACTGAGCCACATCCCCAGCCCTATTTTGTGTTTTATGTAGAGACAGGGTCTCACTGAGTTGCTTAGCGCCTCGCCATTGCTGAGGCTGTCTTTAGTATAAGTATTTTTAAAAGCATTAACCAAGATGAAAATATACAAAGTTGAAAGAAAAATTCCTCTTAGATCCCCTCTTCCAGAGGTAACCACAGTTAGATTAGCATATGATCTTTTAGACTCCTCTTGTGACCTGTGACCTTGGTGCTCTATTGCTACTGCTGTGGTAGGGGAATCAGTTTAGCCTATAACCATGGGGTCTCTGCTAGGCATTAGCACATATGGAGCATCCAGAAAGATGTCTAGAGAGTTCTGGATCTAAGCATACCCCTAGAATTCTCATACATTTTCCCTTCTCTGCCACTTCTGCCTTTGCACACACATGTCACAGTGGCAGCTTTCTGCACCCAATGGGATATGCCTGGACATTGAAAGTTAAGTGATCAGTCACCAGTGTGTGGCCTGGACTTTGGCTTTCCTGTTTTACTGCTGAAAGCAATTCTCATATCTTTAGGATCATTTTTCTGTATTTTTCAAGTAAGAAGCATTGGGGATAATGCATTGAGTGCCAATGTCACATATGGTTTAAATTACCTTTATCATTGTCTAGGAAAAGGTACACAGAGGAAAGGACACAGAGCAAAAGACACAGAGGAAAGGAAGCCAGAATCTTCTACCTGTTCAAATGTGGGAAGGAAAACTATAGGGAGAAAAACTTTAATAACTTCTCCCGACAGAATTGAATGTATTGAGAAGCTTATATGGTTTCTGCAGCATCCCTGCCAATATGCCCTATTCTGAATCTAATCATGTAGAAACAAATTCAAATCGAGTCGCAGCCTCCAAAACAACTGGCCTGTGCTCTTGAAAATGTCAATGTCATGAAGTAAAAAGGTCAAGGATCCCTTCCAGTATAGAGAAGACTCAGAGAGATATGGCCTCTGAATACAATGAAGATCTTGTATTGGAATAGAATCAGAAGAAAATGCCAGAAAAGACATCATTGAGACAATTGTCACAATTTGAATAGCATCCACATATTTTATAATGCTATTATATCTGTGTTAAGCATCCTCAGCTTGTTAATTATCTTATGGTTGTGTAAGAAAATATCTTTCACTGAAGCATTTCAGGGTGAAGGGCAATGTCTTCAACTGACTCTTGCATGGGGCAGTAGGACACACAGTCATGTGCTGCATGATGATGTTTCAGTCAGCCCTGAACCACACATGACAGTGGTCCTATAAGATAACGAAGCTGAAGGATTCGCAACCCCTGGGGATGTTGTAGCTGGCATGGATGGCACTGCAACACATCACTCCCGGGTTTGTGCTGAAGCTGGTGCAAAGAAACCCGTTGTGCAACAAGTCATATAACAGTACAGCACACAGCTATATATAGCACATCCTGTAGGTGATGAGAAGAGGCTGCTACTGATGTATGTATTTACTACTTTTATCATTATTTTACAGTGTACTTCTACTTATTTTTTTTAAGTTACTGTAATACAGTGTACCATGTGATGCCAATAGCAATGTCATGCATCTTGTGTTTACTACTGTGTCTCTTCATTGCTTTGTTTTCTCTTGTGTTTGATTTACTCTCATAATGTGTTGTTTACTTAGGAGTGCACACACACACTGCCTACATGTGTAGCAGACTAAGCTATCTAGGTTTGTGTAAATACACTCTATGATGTTCACAAGATGATGAAATTGACTAACAATGCATTTCTTAGAACATCAGAACATGTTCTCAAGCAATGCATGACTGCATACACATGTATATATACATACATGTATATATGCATATATATATTTAAGACATGCATACATATATTCAAAACATATATATTCATATGCTAAGTAAGTGAGATAATTATTTACAAATGGTGAGCCTCAGCAGACCATGTAGGGAAGTTGGCTTGCTCTTGGAGAAGGGAACAATGTGTCAAAACTGGTAGCAAATTCCCATTTTCAACTGCTAAAATATTGGTTTTGATCCAACAAATACTTTGAGTACCAAACATTCACCGCTCCACTTAAAACAATTTCTTGAATACAACTGAATCTCTACCTGATAATTCAGACTTCACTATAAATATTAAACCTCAATTAAACACTGCTTCCTCCTTTCTCCTTGACTTTATCTACAGTTTTGACCTTTTGGTTAATTTTTCATTTTAATTTGCTCTATGTGAATAATTATCTTTTTGTTAATACTCTTGCTTCCTTAATTCTGTTTCTGTGTATTCTGAAGCTTTATTTTTGACCCCTATATATGTCTTTCTTTGTAGTTCTGAAGGACAAATTAATTACTGGTTGATTTGGGAAGAAGCCTTTGATTTCCTCCAAAGTACTTTGCAAAATCTTGCTTTTCTCTGATAATTGGCGATAAAACATCTGCATAGTACTCTGAAAAGCAAAAAACAAAAAAACTGGTAGCAGGACCAGAGCACACAAGCTACAATGATGGTTGCTTCAAGTTGCCAGGCTGAGAAGTAGAGCAGATGATGGGCCCAACAATGGAAAGCGAAGGCTTCTGTAAGGGATGCAGAGCTGGCTCAGGGGAGGCAGGGTGGTGGCAAGAATTATATTTGTTTAATGAAATTCCAGAGATGGAATGCATCAGAGGAGTCTGGAGAATTCACAGGTTTTTCTGAATGGTGTGTGGAAAGTCCATCCACCCACTGTGGCAGGAGGAAAGCATTGCATGGTTCCCTGTGCAGGTTGAATCCTAGGCCTGAGCCCAGAATGACCAGATTGCTCTACTCCAAGGAGGAGGTGGCCCAGCAGGACCAACAGACCTGAGACACACATCAGACTAGGACAGAAGGTACCTGGAGAAGCCTTGCCAGGGCCCGGTCATGGAAATGACTAGAACCTTTGCACTGCCTGGGGATAGTGGCATTGCCCTAGGAATGACTGCCCAGGAGGAGGTGGACTTGGAGGTAGAATTAAGTGAAAAGCAAAGGAAATGCATGATTTCTCTTATATCCAGGTATGGCCTGATGAAGTCACCTGTCCACCACCCTAACCCCTCTAATAGGTGTGGGCTCAGTTTTCTGCTCTCAGGGGCTTTTCCTCTTGAAACCCATTTCTGTCTTCATACCCTTCTCACACCACACTTCTGCTCCCTCTCAGCTACTTTATCTGCTGTATTCCTCCTCCTTTCAAGGAATCCTGCTGTCCTTGGGGTCAGTTTTTAAATGGATCGTTGGTTACTTCTCTCTATCCTTCTACTTTTGAATGAGTCAGTGCTCTGGATCTACAGATAGAGGAAGAAGGGATAAGAAGGGAGAGTCAGGGTAAAATTTCCATGTTTTTTGTCTGTTCTGTGCAATGACTCAAAACTCAGGATTTGGGAACAGCTGAGCTGGGATCCAGGAATAGCTGAGCTGAGTCCTCTGGCCCTGGACCTCTCCTGGTGCTGCAGTCCAGGTATTGGCCAGGCTTGAGCCATCTCAAGCCTCAGCTGCTTCTGAGTTCCTTGGTGAGGCTGTTGGCAGCCCTCAGCTTCCTGCCGCATGGATCTCTTCACAATAGCTCAACATGACCACTGGCTTCTTCAGACTGTGCAGCCAAGAAGAGCCCAAGAGAATGCCCCAGCAAAATGAAGCCATAGTCTTTTTGTAAATTCCAAAGTGACATCCCACCAGCTTTACAGTATTCTGTTTGTAAAAACCAAGTTCAGTCAAGTAACTAAAAAACAGAGAAAGAAAATGAAAGAACTTCTAATTGGGTAACAATTAACTTGTAACCCAAACAGAATTTGAATTTTTACAGTCTCAACTGTAGAAATCAAACAACTTATCAAATCCATCTTAACTCTAAGGGATTTTCAAATCAGAATATATTGTTAAATCTATCTTGACTTCAAGGTATGAAGTCAATTGTCTCATCACTTTTATAGCAAGCCATAAAAGCTGTGAAGTGGTACAGTGCAACTTTGGAAATCTGAGCATGCTTTGCTTCTCAGTGGTCCATTTTCCTGCATCCCTGAAGGTTTCACTTCCTCTGTGTCCCCTCCACTCCTGCCTCTTCTCTGAACCTCTCCTGGGAAGACACTGATGCACCCATTCACACTGGAGCTCACTGGGCACCCAGTGGCCCTGGCAGGTGCTCCTGCCCTCTCTCACTGCAGAGGAAGCTTCCTGCAGGCTGTGTCTTGGGCAATACTCCTTCCACCCTGCATTTCCCCTGGGCCCTTTGTCCTGAGCTTTTTGGTACCCAGGATTTAGGTGGTTGAACGCCTGCTCTGAGCTTGGCAACTGTCAGTGAGGTCTGCTGCACACAGTCTACATGTGGTGCGATTTCATGGAAAGAACTGGCTGCAAGGCAGTGCAGGGCTCGGAAGGACAAGAGAGAAGGGGATCAGGATGCTGGTTTACTGGGGCTTCACCAATGCTGCTCTGGAGCTGATGAGCTGCCACAACCATCGGCCACACCCTACTGATGCTGGCACTGCCTGAGACCTTGTCAAGTGCAGAAAACAGCTGGGCATGGTGGTATACACCTGTAATCCCACCTGTAATCCCAGCATGGGAGGCTGAGGCAGGAGGATCCCAAGTTCAAAGATAGCCTTAGCAACTTAGTGAGTTCCTAAGCAATTTAGTGAGATCCTGTCTCAAAAGAAACTAAAAAGTGCTGGGGATGTGCCTCAATAGTTAAATGCCCCTGGGTTAAATCCCCAGTACCAGAATTGGGGGTTCAGGGAGCAGGAAACAATGGAGGCTCATTTCTTCTTCCAGCTTTGGGCTCCTGCCAGTGCCTCTCAGGGGTCAACCTCCACCAGGAACAGCTGGCAGGAGAGTTTTGGGAATGAAGCATATCCCCTGCCTCCACTGCTGTGCCCTGCCACCATGCAACACTGAGGGCTCTGTGGAAGAGCAAAGATGGAGCTGACGGTGCACATGGCATGCTCCACACAAGGCACCTGCCACCTGGTTCTTGGCCCTTAGCCTTGGTTGTTGGGAAAGTATGCTCCAGTGGGTTTAAGTGGTAAGAATCCAAAGGAAAAGAATAGAAAAAGAGCCACACCTGCATAGGTGGTTTAGGGCTTATCCAGGGCACCACACATGGCCACTGTTGGCCTTACTCTTGGATTCATCACCTGCGGGGATCCATAGTTAGGAAAACCTGATGCTTTGTTTTTGCTTTAGTCTTTGTTTTTTAGCAACCATACAGGGTGGCTTCCTTACATTTTTCAATTTTGATTTGCTCTGTATTTCCTAGGAGATATGGTAGAAAAATATTTGATTCTGGCATTATACAAAACAGGAAATTGCATTTCATGGGGTTTTATTACCGCTGGTTCCCATTTGCTCCTAGTGCACCTTCTAAGTCAAATGGCTGCCTTTCAATAAGTGGCAAATTTAGCAGTGATTCAGAGATATTTATTGAAAGGCTGTTACTAGCCTGACCCTGAATAAATAATTTTAAAATAAAAGAAAAAAGAAAAAGAAAAAATGGCACAGTTCTCAGCTTTAAGTGGCTTCCAGTTTTGTTAAGGAATGAGCCCTGAGCATGAGCAATCGCAGAGAACAGAGATGTAGTGCATTGTCCAGCACGGAGGCCGATAGCACCAATTTTAAGGATTATAGTTCAGGAAAGCAAAAAAGAATGGAAAGCAAAGGAGATGGAGAGGCAGGGTCCTTGTGTGGACACCGGTGATAGCAAAGAAGCAAGGTGAACAGGCACACCTGGGCAGGCAGTTTGATTGCCCTACTATCTAAAACACTGGCAATAATACTGAAGAAGGCAAACTTGATTCAATAAATAGCCAAAATGTGGTCACGAAAACAATGCCAATTATAAACCGCGTTATCATCATTCTGGTTTCATAGAATAAAGCATAAAAGCCTAAAAGATACAATATACTCATCAATGTGACTATTAAGCAATAAATTTAATTCCATCAGCTTAACAATTATGTTTTTTTAAAATACTGACTCACGTATTGGCAAATATTATATCTCAATGGATCTCTTTCCTCCTAAAGTATAAAATACAGTCCATTTGATTCCTGAGTTTGGAAGGTTTCTAAGACTATTTGGTTCCTGAACTCTTGAGTTAGAAAAGCAAAGGATGCAAGTCTTAACTAAAAAAAAAAGTCTCCAGTCTCTTTAGTCCCTGAATTAGTACAAAATGTTAGGGAAGCAAGGGAGGTCTATATCAGATTTTCGCATGCTCCCTCCCTTCTCCCATTTCCACTCTCCTCCCTGCTCCCCAGCGCCTGAACCCATCTGCTTGAGTAAATACCCAAGGCCTCAATCCAGGTCATCATCTCCTACTACCTGCTCTCCTGTGAAGAAGCTAGTAATGGAGCCTTGAAACCCATCCCCTACACACACCCAGTTTTTAACTTTGAAAAGAGTCCCTCTAGTGGCTAACCTATGCAACACCCTGTGGGAACAGGATGCTGCTGAACTTCTGACATTGGGAGGCACCCACATACCTCGCAGGGGCTGTGCTTCAGATTTTCTAAGTGAGAGAGGTGGAGATAAAGGCAGAGGTTGGCTCTGAGATAAACCTGGCCAGTTCTCCAGGGAAGTCTAAGGCCAGTAGAATGTGGAGATCACAGGGCTGAGTCTTGGAGATCTGCATTTCCATTTCAAAAAAAATGTAACTGCCTAGCTGCAAGTCCCCTGAGTTCCCATGACTAATCCTCCTTTTCCTTAGCCATAAAAGAGGCCAGTCATGCCTGGCCCAACTAGATGGTTTGAGTGTGACTGTGCTTTGAGAAATATTCCCATTGCTACCAACTAAGCATAAGCACATTTTAAAATTATTACCATTGGAAATGTCCCTTGGGGGATGACCTCCAGTGGGGCATGCCTTAGACAGCTGAGGCAGGCTAGCCTGGCAACCTCCACTGCTGGCTTCTCAGAGTCACACACAGAAGCACTTAAATGACCCATTCATCTTCACTGAGATTAAAATCATAAATAGAGCAACTCCAGCTGATAACAAGCTTCCTTCAGGGAGCTTCAATGAACAATTCAGGGCCTGATGATGCTGGGATAAGATGGACAAAGAATTCTGGGTTTGTGTTTCTGGCTTGGGGGATGGAGTAGACAGTGCAGGCAGCAGGAGCCCTGCACCTGGGTCTCTTTAGGTCTAGGAAGCAGGCAAGCAGGGGCTTTAAAAAACTGCTTTCTCCTGGGTCTGTCCACAGAGCCCGAATCCACCCAAGAGCAGCCTCCCTGCCTTGGCAAACAAATGTGGAACGAGACCTGCACCAGAGTAAAGCAGGTGCCCATCAGGCAAGATGCTGTGGGTAGAATAAAGGAAACACATAGGACGGCCCCTGTGTAGTGGGCAGGGAAGATGCCCGGCAGCATTTCATAAGTGGAGAGACAGTGTGGTCAGGAAGAGTCCTGATGAGAAGTCAGACCTGAGTTCAAATCTTTGCTCTGCCACCTTCAATCTTTTCCCCATCTCAGTTTCCTTATCTGTAAAGGGAAGGATGAGGCCATTAGTGTTCTCTGATCAGGTTTGCATAGAGTTCTTGGTATTATGGAGCACTGTACCAATAGCCTGTCATTATTAATGATACACTATTAGTATTGATTACATTGTTAATGATTCAAATGACAGAGCACGGTGGATGGGACAGGATTTGCGTAGCCATCTGATCATCATGAAGGCTACTGATCAGTAATTCTACAATTGCATTATTCCATAATTAGTAGAATAATGTATGCACACAAACGTGTGTAGATGTGTGTGTGTTGTTTGTTTTTTGACAAGGAGTCATAGTGGATAAAGAGCAAGACAATCATAATTCCGGCTGGTTACACATCCTGAACTGTAAGTTTCAATTATTTTAGTTTTAGAGGTTGTTATGGTTTGGATATAAGGTGTCCCCCAAAAGCTCATGTGTAAGACAATGCAAGAATGTTCAGAAGCAAAACAATTAGTTCATGAGACCTGTAACCTAATTAATGGCATTGATCCACAGACTAACTGAGTGGTATCTGTAGGCAGGTAGAGTGTGGCTGGAGGAGATAGGTCACTAGGGGCATGCCCTTGGAGTTTATATTCTGTCCCTGGTGAGTGGAGCTCTCTCTTGCTTCCTGTTTGCCATGTCCTGAGCTGCTTTCCCCCACGCTACCCTTCCACCGTAATGTTCTGCCTCATTTTGGGCCCAGAGCTATGGAGTCAGCCATCTATAGACTGAACCTCTGAAGCCATGAGCCCCAAAGAAACTCTTCCTTTTATGCTTCTAATTGTTCTTGTCAGGTCTTTTGGTCACAGAGATGAAAAAGTTGACTAAAATAGAGGTTGCTCTTCTCCTAATGTTGAGAAAAAAATCCCTTAATTTAAAATCAATTTCTCACTGAAATATGGCATGCACACGTGTATGCATGTACACACACAAACACACACATTTATCTATTGCATATAATTATTTGCTTTTGCTTTTTGGGGGGTGTACAGGAGATTTAACTCAGGGTACTTGACCACTGCACCACATCCCCAGCCCTAATTTGTGTTTTATGTAAAGACAAGGTGTCACTGACTTGCTTAGCACCTCGCAGTACTGAGGCTGGCTTTGAACTCACGATTCTCTTGTGTCAGCCTCCCAAAGTGCTGGGATTACAGGTGTGCGCTACTGTGCCCGGCCTATAGTTTGCTTTTTCTAGATTATCTAAGATTGCCCTTGCTAGCTGTGTAATTAACGTCAAGTTTTATTGCAGCACTTCAACATTCTCTTGCCTAGCTACTTCCTCACATGACCTAGATATGTTTTGGTCTCTAGATGGGTATAGTATGCTGCCCTGGGGGAGATGCTGTATTGGGAGTTATTCAGAAGGTCTGGGCTGCTTGTCAAGAGTCTGTAGCTCTTTATTAGGACCTTGGTTTTCTCACTGGGATTGGGGCAGGCAGGGCACAAATGACCTAGAGCTATTTTATAAACATGTATGGAGGACTTATGATTTGACAGGAGCTTTTCTAAATAAATATTAATTTATTTAATCCTTGTAACCACCCTATGAGTTTCTATTATTATCCCTATTTTATGGATGAGACTAAATAATTTATTCAGGTTCTGCAATAATCTAGGAACTCTTGGGAAAGCCTTCTACCAAGATTAATATCACTTTTTTCTTTCATTTTTTTCCTTTTTTCTTTTTAGTGTATTTAGTAGGATTTAATACCACTGTTAAGTGAAAATGAAACTTACTGATGGCTTCTCCCTAGCAGTGGATGCTTTTAACTTTTGGGGTTCATATATCCTTATGAGAATACAATGAAAACTATAGACCCATTACTTGGAAAATATATTGGCAAATTAATCCACATCCCAAAGATATCTGTAAAATTCAAGTTTAAAACTTTTGTTATAGTAGAAACATATATCAGTACCCTTTGTGAAGAATTACGATTTCTGGGCTGAGGTGTGGCTTAGTGGTAGAGCGCTTGCCTAGCATGCGTGAGGCACTGGGTTCGATTCTCAGCACCACATATAAATAAATGAATAAAATAAAGGTCCATTGACAAATAAAAAATATTTAAAAAAAAAGAATTACGATTTCTTTCCATATTTCTTTCTCTAGAAACTATAGAGAGATGTATTCCAGAATCTACTATATCTTGGTGTCCTCTTTTTCAATTACTCTAGATTAGAAATCACCTAGAGAATTGATAGCCAGAGTAGTTGTGGAGGGTGAGATTGAGTACCTTCACATTCTGCACTATGTGTTTCTGCAGTGTTTAAATATTTTCCTGTAAGCATCTATTACTTTTGTAATCAAAAGTGACATGAAAATAAGAAAAAACACAAATGCTTACATCACACACATATGCACATGTTAAAAACTGTGTACTCCTGATGATGACCATTACTACTTTGCCTGCAATCCTCTATAAAGGACAGGCTAAATAAAGGATGGTGCCTCCTCCAGTGGATTGCTGCGTGGCTACTAAAGAACTGTAGGACTGCTTTATATGT
The DNA here is from genome assembly GCA_004024805.1 of Geosciurus inauris. NCBI lineage: Eukaryota > Metazoa > Chordata > Mammalia > Rodentia > Sciuridae > Geosciurus > Geosciurus inauris. The sequence continues at coordinate 77,875 of PVHX01002578.1, read as the reverse complement.
GATGAAAAAAGCCTCAAGATTCATTGTTAGGAGAATGAAGTACGATGCAGAATGATGTATAGGGTACTACGATTTTATAGAGGGAAGAAAAGGGAATATTTATTGATGCATCAATTACCTCCAGAAGGATCAGAAAAATCTTCCAACAGTGACTGTCTCTGGAAGGTCAGGGTAGAGGGGAAGACTTACTTTTTATTCTGTGCATTTCTGTACTTTTGAATTTGTTCCATTACAATATTGCTTATTCAATAAATAAGTAAAATGGGAAGGAAGAAAGGAATGAAGGACCTTAAAGTTCCTTGAGAACCACCCTATTGTCATCTAAGGAGCACTGCAAATCCTATCATTTTGCCAGCAACAGCTTTCTATATTCCCACTCATCTACTGGATCTCAGCCTGGTCAAAAATTCTTCATCAAAGTTTTCCTTAGCCTCCCCTAATAAGGTAAAGCATCCTGTTACCTGCTCTTGTAATTCCATATGTCTTCCTCATTCCAGTTTTACATGATCGTGTGATTGGTCAATTCACGTTTGTCCTTTCCACTAGGCATAAGCTACATGAGAGAGGGTCTTGGGTTTGCTCACCAGTATGTCCACCAAATTTTGGACTTTGGTGTACTGTATATAGTAGAGTAAGTAGTGAATCAATAGAGGAGTGTATATCTCAGTCACCATTTCCACTGCCCCTGTGTTCCTGCCAAGAGATCATCAGGCCTGTTCCCCAAAACCTGAGAACCCGAGCCTCATGACTTCCTTGTGCTGTCCATCACACCTTCAGTTACCTCTCACTGTTCGTAATGTCAGTCCCATATTGAGCTAACATGAGTCTTTGTGGCTTCCACCCATTGGGTTTAATTTCACCTTCAGTAACACAGACACTAGCACTAATTCCTCTTCGAGATGATGATTTTCCAAATAATAGCTAAATAAAAAGGCAAATATTTAGTTCTTTCAGCCACTACTGACTATGTCGTCCCTGAGGACAGGGAAGGTATTATATTCATCTCCATATTTAGTCCAAAGCTCAGAGCCTGGCTTAGCATACGTTCTTTGATTAAAATAATTCTTTATGTGATGTCTCATATTACTTACCTCTGAACATGTTTTCCATTTACCACTTAAAGCATTGGCTAAAATGCTGAACAAATATCATACTGTTATGGTTTAGATTAGGTGTTCCCCAAAATCTCATGTGTGAGACAATGCAAGAAAATATAGGGATGAAATGATTGGGTCATGAAAGCTTTAACCTAATCAGTACATTAATCCTTTGTTAGATATTAACTTGATGGGAACTAGAAGCAGGTAGGGTGTGGCTAGAAGAGGTGGATCAATGAGGGCATGCCCTTGGGTTTATATTTTATCTGTGGTGAGGTGATCTGTCTTTCTCTCCCTGCTTCCTGTAATGATGTCCTGAGCTACTTGCCTCCACCATGCTTTTCTGTCATGACGGAAAAAAGGCCCCGAGGAATGGAGTCAACCATCTATGGTCTGAGACCTCTGAGACCGTGAGCCCCAAAATAAACTTTTCCTCCTCTTTGTTGTTCTTATCAGGTCTTTCGGTCACAGTAGCAAAAAAGCTGTAGCAAAAAGCTGACTAAAACAAAACGTTTGGTTTTCCCAGTACACGTCTTTTTTTCCATTGGCTATGACTCTAGTAATGCCAAATAAAATCCCATAAATATTGGGAACAGTCATTTGATGAACACTTAGGGAGTCCGGTTTACCCTGGTTTCCTTTCTTCTTTTCAGAGCTCCTGTTTCTACCTCAGAACATTGCTATATGTTTGACCTTATTTATTAAAGTGATGCACTCAGCTGCTCCGCTGCCTACTAGAATATCCAATGTTACAATGTTAGTTTGTTTCTCAGTCTCTCCAGAGCCAGTCCAGCAGCTTCATGAAACACCATAAATTCCACACCAAGAAGGATAACACCTTTAAAAATAGATAGGCTTGGGTAGAGCTCATGCCCTGATTTCAATCCTCAGCACCAAAAAAAAAAAAAAAAAAAAAAAGTGCATTTGGTGTGGCAAGCACTCCCTGAGGCTGATCTACACTGTTCCCCTCCACAACACCTTTATTCAATGAGTGTCTTGAGAGATAAAAGAAGGTGTGGAGGTCTGAGCCTCCAGTGAGAATTTTTTAAATGATCAGCTTCTTTAATCATCAATTCTGCTGCTCAGAACAGACTAGATGCATTCTCCAGGGCTCTTCTAATGCTAAATCTAAGCTCTTAGCATTAGATGACTCCTGAGCAACGTGAGCATGGGCACATTGTTGCTAATGTGCACAGTTCTTGGCAGAAGGCCAGTACATCCAGTACAGCTTCTCAGTCTTCTAGCGGAGATCCACAGTAGAACCAGTCAATCTCCAACATGGTAATAATTCCTCTATGGGAACATATCCTGACCTGGTAAGGGGACAGATGCAATGATTTAGTTTCCAATTTTCCCATATTCAGCTTTCATGAGCTATAAGACAAATGGCTAAAAGATCAGAGCATGCTGAGAACTAATGAACCATAGGGAGAAATTCATTTAATGACTTAAGTGTGTTTTATCTAATGTGAAATGTAGGTCAATTCACTGTAAATGTATTCATGGGGATTATTTGTCCTTTGCCTGATTACATGACATGTATTGTAAGACTTCAGCCTTGTGTAAAACAGGCCAGACTCTGCCTGTTCTTCCCCATCCCTATCGTGCCCCACCCCCGCAATAGGGTGGTGAGCATCTATCAATATCCATTAGTATTTGTCTTAACAGAAAAGAGTTAATTTCTAACTCTCCAAAACATTGATTTGGGGCTCTTTACTACATTTTTGGATACACTTGGAAAAATCAAATAGCTGGACACCTACACAGGAATTCAGACATATTGCTGAATAGGGGCCAAAAGAAAGATCAGGCAAAAAGGAAAGAATTTCATTGCTACTGGTTCAGCCAGATATATGTCACAAAAGGGACAAATTTGTCAAACACTGCACTAGGGAATAAATCTAGGCTAGCAACTCTTTCTCAACTATAAGAAACTCAAGATAACAATCCTAGGGGACTTATCTCCATCACTCTTATTATCACTTTGTAAAATGGAAGTTAGTTATTGGACAGGGCAGCTTATACTAGTGTCCATTAGCTTCATTAGCTTCTTTACTGTTCAGTCCTTTGTCCCAAGGGAAATTTTGAAAAAAGACTTAAGAAAAGACATCTATACTTGTTCAAAATATATACCCACAAGAACCATATTTGGGGAGGAAAAAATTTATGAGGACATAATTCACACTAATATAATTCATAGTTTAGGGCAACAATGTGAATATCCTGTCATCAAAAAGCTCCTTTCTGAGTAGGATGGAGTCTCATGAAAATTGAAGGGAGCTCAGTAGAGTAGATGAAAGGGACCAGGGAGAGGGAGGATTGAAGAGAAAGGGAAAATACTGGGAAACGATATTGGCCAAATTTTATTGTCATATTGTGTGTATGTGTGAATGTGTAATGATGATTCTCACCATTGTGTATAACTGTAGGGCTCCAATTTTAAAAATTGAACAAAATAGAAAGTAAATAAATAAATAAATAAATATCACCTTTCTGATAAAAAGGGGTCTATTAGAGGGGAGGAAAGGGGCCAGGTGGAAGGAGACAATGGTAAGGAAAGGGAAGAAAGGGAAACATATGAGTGTACGAATGTGCTGCAATGGAACCCATAATTCTGTGTAATTAAAATGCACTAGTAAAAATCACCTTTTCGACTTTGAGAAGAGAAAAATGAAATTGCCAAACGTGGTTTTTTTTCTAATTTAAATGTAGGGTTGATTTTAGAAGGAAGATGTAAGGAAATGCTAAGGAACATTAACCGAATATTGAGTACTTAGCAAGTAAAGCAAAAAGTGTTATACTTTCTCACACATTAATTCCATCTTTAAGACAAAGAGTAATGTTATATTTTTATGATCCTGTAAATTCTAGTGAATTTAACAGAAAAAAAATGACATGGATGTGTGTGTATGTGTGTGTTTCTAGTAAAGGAACGAAACTATTAACCTAGAATAAATACCTCTCCTTGTATCTCCTATGGAGCAAGATTTAGTTTCCTTTTTGTAGAAAACAATGAAGAATTCTAGAAAAGGTCCACAGTAACCTAAGTCCCATAAAAAGACAAACTTCCTCATTCCTGGATGACTTGGTCTTAGAATATAGGTAATAATAATGCCTTATATTTGTTTGAAATTTTGCAGTTTATAATGTGCTTTTGCCCATACTATTTTATCTGATCCTCATATTGCCCTGTGGTTCTCAGCAGAGCTTTATTTAGCACATCAGTTTGGGTCTGTGTACATGTACGTTTGCTTACCAATACATACCCCAAAACTCCACGACTTAAAATCCAATGAGGGAGCCTGAGACCTGCAACAAACTGAGGATCTCATGTCCCCCACATACCCCTCACTCCAGGGCATTAAGAAGAATGGCTGGTGACATTTTCTGTTTAGATTCTTATTCTCATTCTTTCCCTTTTTGCCAAGTGTTAGTTGTATCATTCAAGATCCAACTAGGAAAACAAAAACCACTCTAGGTATTCAGACAGAAGGGTTTTAATCCAAGGAATTGCACACAGAAGATACAAGTGCCCAGAGCAAGAGAGTTGAGAAGCTGAATAAAAGACGTGGAGTGACCCAGTGGTTCTCAATATCTGGAAGCCTCTGCCACCCCTGGGCTGGAGGAAAACGGGAAGAGGAGATGTAACCAGATGCAGGGGCTGAGGTGAGTGAAGTTAAGCTAGAACAAGGTGGGCCTGTTTATAAGGAAACAGAGCCACAACAGAAGTGCAGCCACTGTTAAAGAAGCTACTCAAGAAGAGAAAGAGGGGGAGAGATACTATGGCTCGTCCGTTCTTCCTGTCCTCCAGTCTTCCACTGGTACCTCCCTTTGGGGGGGAGTTGAAAACCAGTAGAAAAGAGTACCTGTCAGGTATCCTCTATAGGATCAGTGTCCTTGCTCAAGATACAGAGAAGGTGAAGGATGAGAAATGGAGCTAACTGCAAACAAGGGCAGGTTCAGCCATAACTAAATTCCTCTTTCTGCTGATCGTATCCCAGAACTCCTGTAGGTCAAATGTGCATAATTTGCTATCACTGTACATATTACCACACCTAAAAAACTAAGATTCAGGTTAAATAATTTGCCCCAGATTATACTGGCAAAAAAGGGCTGAAGCAGGTGTCTGATTTTTAGTCTAGTGTTTTTGCTTCTACCCACAGTTCTTTCAATATAAATAGGATATTGGAGGCTTTAAAACACTATTACAGACTCTTAAATCTGTACTAATCCAGAGAATTTCAGACTGAATGCTCCAGAGCTCTGAGGTACACAGAGTACTCCAGGGACAGAGCCAACAGGACTTCAAACTCTACCCCCAGTTCAAACCTTGTGGCAATCTCATCTGTTATACATCAGGATTTGGAGTCAGATTTTATTTTAAGGAAATGACTCTGCTAAAATAATAAAATCATTGTAATCTCTCTCTCAAATGAAGTAAGGCTCAGAGAGGGTCCAGTTAACAGCAGATGTCAACTCAGACTTAAGAGCCAGGTGTTCTGGCTTGTTGCTTGAGGCTCTTACAGTAAGCCAGGCTGCATGTTTATGACAAGATAAGCAGTGAGACTGTATAAAGGGAGAAGTGACAGGAAAAGGCAGGGGAAAGATAGACACCAAGCAGAGAGATAACAAAAGAAAAAAGCAGAGAGAAATCCACAGCCTTTTGAGGATGCTGCTAAATGATTTAACACCATAGTTTTTCTGTACTTGGGGCAACAACAAAGAAAAGTCTCAGAAATCTGGCTCATTCCGAGAAGGCTGAACAAAATCATTGATAATCACCAAAAAGTGGGAACAATGCAAATGTTCATTTATCCAGTGAATGGATAACATGTGGAATACGTGGATAACATTCATTTATCCAGTGAATGGATAACAGGTGGAATATCCATACAATGGAACACTATTCAGAAGTAGAAGGTACTTTACACGTTACAACATGGACGCACCTCAAACATGTCTTGCCAAACGAAAAAAGTCAGACAGAAAAGGCCATTTATTTTTTTTACTCCATTTATATGAAGTGTTCAAAAGAGGCAAATCTATAAAGACAGAAAATAGATTTGTGGTTGCCAGGGGATGGGAGTAAGAACAGGAAGTGGCTGCAAATGGTACTGAGGCTGCTTTCAGGAGTGAAGGAGAATGTCCTAAAACTAGATTGTGTTGATAGGTGCACAAATCTGTAAATTTACTAAAATCAGTAAATTGTATACTTAAAATGAGCTAATTGTATGGCATATGAATGACAACTCAATAAAACTGAAATTAAGAAAGATCCATCATGGCCTAGTTATAAGCTGTAATCTTGAGGACACAAGAAACAGCCCCAGAAAATCTCATAAGGGAAAAACATCTCACAGGGTAGTTTCATTACACGGTTTTATTACATGAATTTCACATGAGCAGAGTTTGGATCCTGTTTTTCCATTTTCCATTGTTTTAGATTTCTCTGATGATTCATATCAAACATACACAAAAGGATTATAAGTGAAAATTTCAATATTTTTTATCAAAAAGTGCTCACAACTGCTTTGTGATTCAAAAGGCATACATAGAGTCAAAAGGTAGAGTGTACTGCAGAAGTCTCAGGTGAGGAGCTAACAAACGGGTGAGGGCAGTTTCATGTCAGAAATGTTCTAGGGGTCGGGGTAAAGCTGAGTAATAGTGCACTTGCCTGGCATGCTCAAGGCCCTGGGTGCCATTCCCAGCACTGTGAGAGGGAAAAAAAAATTGTTCTAGGAATAAATTGAACCAGGGATGACTGCATGAAAGCCTCAGCTTTGCTTAATACTTCTAAATGTTTATTAAATTCTCCTGTGGAAAGGAAATAAATTGCATTGGATACTTTGCTGACCACACTTTAATAAAAATATGTGATAAATCTGACATTGACTGCAGGTCTCAGTGAAAAGTGCAGGCTTCCAAATGAGTAATTGCTCTGGCCATTTTGTTTTTGTTTTTGTTTTTTGGCACTGGGGATTGAATCCAGAGCTACTTTGCCCCTGGGCCACATCCCCAGCCCTTTTTAGTTTGTATTTAGAGACAGGGTCTCTCTGAGTTGCTTAGGGTTTTGCTAAGTTGCTGAGGCTGGCCTCAAACTTGCAATCCTCCTGCCTGAGCCTCCAAAGTCACTGGGATTATAGGCCTGCTTGGCACTGTTTCCTCCTCACCACCTCTCTCTTGTGGGATGCTGATTCCTTCTAGAGCCTTAAACACACCCATTATTTAATCTTTGAATAAGCTATTCAAGACTAGTGGGACCTTTTGATATCACTACTGTCTTGATATAGAAGAAAATAAGTTTAACCAACCACATGTTCCAATGGGGAGAGTGGAGCCCAGGTGTCCTGTGTGGTGACTATGTCATGGTATGGACATGCTATGTTATGTTAAACCTCAGGTCTCCAGAACTCTAGTCCATGGTTTCGCATCTTAGCAAAAGTAAATAATAATAAAGGCCTAAATGCCCGGCATTGAGTAAAAATTCTGAATATAGTTTTAACCCATCTCAAAATGTATTACCAATATGATAATCCCTCCCTCCTATATCTCCAATTCCAAAAAGACTCCAGGAAAGTTGATCTCACGACCAGTTGATCTAGGACTTTACAATGTCTAGGCAAACCTAGGAGATTATTTATCCAAACTTGGGTGTATCACATCACATTTCTACATGTAATCCATGATTCTCTGGAAATTTAAAACATTTCATTTTCCTCCTTGCCATCAGCCTTTTGCCAAAGAGTAAAAACGGGGGTCAGAAAAAAAGGTAACGTTTTTTATTGTGATCCCACCCTGGTCTCAGCAGCTTTCTAGTCTGGCTGTTGGTAAACAAGCAAACAAATAAATCCTAAAAAAAAAATCTCAAATTGGGATATGGAAGCTGGGCGTGGTGGCACATGCCTGTAATCCCAGTGGCTCAGGAAGCCGAGGCAGGAGGATCATGAGTTCGAAGCTAGCCTCAGCAATTTAGCCAGGCACTGAGCAACTCAGTGAGACCCTGTGTCTAAATAAAATACAAAAAAAGGGGGGGTTGGGGATGCTGGGATGTGGCTCAGTGGCTAAGTGCCCCTGGTTCAATCCCTGGAGGAGAGAGAGAGAGAGACAGAGAGAGAAATGGACAACAGGAGTCTGAAGAAAATTCTGGAAGCTACAGTTTCCCCAAGGTTCCTTTCTCTCTTCTCTAAATGACTGCTCCTCATCTGTTGCCTGGCCCCAGCACCAACATCACACAACAGAAGAGCCTTTCCCTCCTGACTCCTTTATTTTTGGCATCCATACCTGTCTCACAACAAGTAGGGAATTGAAGAAATGGTGAGCTCAGAGGATCTGTGTACTGTCGTACTGTGGCTTCTGCCTCACTCTCTTGTATCACACCCTCTGGGGGTAATCAGCTGGCATGTGTATGGACAGTGAACACTGGAGCAGTTTTTTGGAGAGGCCCACACAAGAAAGAACCGAGGCCTTTGCCACCAGCCAGCACTGACTGGCATGTATGTGAACCCCCACCTTGGAAGCAGATCCTTTGGCCCCTTCAAGCCCTCAGAACGTTATGTTCTGGATGACATGTTGACTGCAGCCTCATGAGAGACTTGGAGCCAGAATACCCAGCAAAGCTTCTCTTAGATTCCTGATCCACAGAATTTGTGATAATAAATATTTATTGTTTAACCTACTGTTTGACATAACTCGTTACATAGCAATAAGGAGTGAGTACAGAAAGTAACTTGAATATGTGGTTAAGAAATTAAGAACCACATTGCACTGGTTGAACTCACTCTCAGAATAGGGAGAAGAGCAATTGGAGTAAGAAGGGAGACCAGTACACAGCTGTCCCTTGGTATCCTCAGGGGATTGGTTCCAAGACCATCCACAGATTGAATATCAAAAACAAGCCCCTTATACAAAATGGTGTAGTGTTTGCATATAACTTATGCACATCCTACTATGTACTTCGAATCATCTCTGGGTTACATGTTAAACCTAATACAATGCAAATGCTATGTAAATAGTTGTTAAATTGTATTGTTTAGGGAATAATGCCAAGGGAAAAAAGACTATATTTTCAGTACTGATGAATTTTTTTCCAAATATTTTTGGTCCTAGGTTGATTAAATCCAAGGCTGAACCAATGGATATGAAAGGTCAACTGCATTTGACATTATTTGTTTTCTAAAGGAACATAAATATGTTCTTCAATTTTGGTGTCATTGCTATTTTTTCTTTCTTTTACTTTTGCTCCATAAATAGGATGTAAACAGGCTGATGTTGGTTGGGAGGCTCACATTTCACTTGTAGTTAGAGCTACTGAATTCGCTGGGAGAAGAATTTGAGTATGAATGAAGAGTAGAGTCATTTTCTTTCTTTTGACATAAAAAGAGAAAGACATTCTAATAGTAGCTTTGTCTTCATAAGGAACTTAATGTTTGAAACGAAGAGGAAAGTCCCAATAGTAACTACCAGTGATGAGCAAAAAGAATCTGTCATAGGATCTTCCTGGATAAAACTAGACTCACACAAACACACATATAGGATGTTAATAGCCAATTTTCAAGGAGGCAAAATTAATTTAAAAAAATTTTTTTAGTTGTCAATGGACTTTATTTATTTATATGCAGTGCTGAGAATCTAACTCAGTGCCTCACACATGCTAGGCAAGCACTCTACCACTGAGCCACAACACCAGCCCAGGAAAAATTAATTTTAAAGACTATTTCAAAGACCACAATAAATGGTCACAATATGACTGACACAATAAATTTTTTACAGCACTAGCAATAGTTAGCTATTTCTTTGGAATTATGATGTATTTGACAAGGAAAATGAGATTATAAGTGAGAAGATAAAATATCTATAAAAAGTTCTGAAATTTTAGTTGAGAAGGGTTCTCCAATTTTAGTGCACATAAAACCACTTGGTGGAAGACAATTTGTCCAAAATTTGGATCATAAGGCCCCAGTTCCAGGCTTTCTGATTTGGCAGGTCTGAAACTGAGCACAGGAGTCTGTGTTTTTAATAAGCATGAGTGTTTCTACCATCAATGATCCACTTGTAGAAAAACCAAGTTGATAAGCATACAATTCTATAATCAATTATTATATTGGTTAAAATCATGAACATTTACAAGAAGTCCAGAAATACTAGGAATTAGGCAAAGTCAGTGAAGAAGCAAATGGAATATAACACTGACAAGTATCCACCAGATATTTCCACTAGATATTTCAATTGCAATGAACTCTACTGTGTACTATGTGTCTCCTAAAATGGAACTGTGTCTGATTTTTAGGAGTTTGAAGTCTAATCATTATCCAGGGCCAATCAAGAAAATTGTTGTAAATAATTGTGTTATGAAGAAAGACAATAGGAAATGTTTCCATGGGTTTTGATGGAATAATACACTTCTGTTTTGAAATATCATTTGACTTGCTAATTCTTAAATAAGAAGGAGAAATGCTAAAATCCAGTTTTAGAAGAAAATTAACTTTATATGTGAACATTTTTAATAGGAAGAAGATATGGAATATAAGTATAAATCTCTTGATTATTTTGTGTGTGTTTGGTAGAATTGATACCTATTAGTAATACATACATTATAGAGAAGAAAACCCCAGAGGCACACAAATACAGCACTAGCAATAGTTAGCTGTTTCCAGAATGGACAAGCAAGTATTTCCAGTGATTTCCACAGTTGACAGACTGACAATTGGATTTGTAGAGCAGTGACCCAATTCAGTCATTCAGAGAGTTAAAAAGCACAAACATGTCACAACACAGGCAAAAATAGGGAAATGACAGTATGTGAAATATCATCTTGAACAAAGAACAACAGGACTAAAGAGGATCAGAAAGGACCCTAAGTCCTGCACCTTAATTCTGTGGATGGTAAATGGAGTCATGAGCAGACAAAAACTTTTCTTGACCACCCCATGTTCTCAATACAACTCTCAACTCCCCACCCAGTGGCTCATATTGGTGGGGTCAGCACTAACCTGCACCAAGGATAACTGCCTGGGGGCATCATTACCATCTCCTAGGGACACCTCGCTGTTCCACTAACAGGATGCTGCCTTGAATAACTGTTTTTTAAAAAAATATGTCAGTCATTTTGTATTGAATTTATAGGAAAACATTTGTTCTTTTTAAACAATTTAAAAATATTAATTAAAAAAATTTATTGTGTCAGTCATGATGGCGCACACCTGTAATCTCAGTGATCCAGGAAGCTGAGGCAGGAGGATCGCAAATTCAGGCTAGCCTCAGTAACTTAGTGAGGTCCTAAGCAACTTACCGAGACCCTGTCTCTACATAAAAAATATAAAGGATTGGAGTGTAGCTCAGTGGTTAAGCTCTCCTGGTTATAATTTCCAGTACCTCCCCAAAACATTGATTGTACATTAACAGATTATAATTACATACATTTATAGGATCCAAAGTAATGATGCATACATACCACATGGAGAAGTTAAATCAAGCTAATTAATATCTCCATCACTGCAAATATCACTTTCATGGTGAAAACATTTAAAATTCACTCTCTTAAAAACCTTGAAATACATACTATGTTGTTACCATTTATGGTCACCATCCTGTGTGTTATCTTTTTAAAATACATGTATCTCAAGTAAGCACTCTGTTTTGAATAACTTTCTATGATTACAAATCTAAAAATAAAACAATGGACATATAATGATACTTCTTGTATCCTGCCTCTATTAGTTACTATATCATAAGTATTCTGAGAACATCCGGTTTAATGGCTCATTGTTCTCTAGGATGGGACTTTGTCTATTTTGATCTTCTTTATATCCCCAGCCTCAAGCTCCATGTCTGGTACATAGCAAGATCTCAAAAAGTATGTGTTGAGTAAATTAATTAGTAGAATATATCAGAGTTCAACTTATCCTTTATGGTGACCCATTGAGATTGATTCCAGTTTTTTCATAATTATAAATAATGTTGCAGTGAACATTCTCTGATGAATCTTTGTGCCCACTCCTTATTATTGCCTTCTGATAAATTACCAGAGGCAGAATTACTAGATCAAAGGCTCTGGATATATATTGAAAATTGTTATTCAGAAAAAAAGTTCAGTCTCCCATCTTTCTGTCAACATTTCTTTCCTTTCCTTCTTTCTTTCCTTCATTTGTTTGTTCCTTTTTATTTCTTTATAACAATGAAAGGTATTTTTCTCTTGGTAAGTTAAGTCAATGCTGGCAAAGCATTTTAAAAGCATTTTGGCTATTTTGATTGAAGAAAGACAGCTTTTGAACCTTTTATGTTTGTATTATATTAAATAGTAACATTAATTTATCCAGATGTGAAAGGTTATTAAAGCCACTGCTAAATCATTTATGTTACCTGAACTTGTTCTGCTTTCTAAATTTAATAAGGGAAAACATGTGAATTTTGCTTAAGAGAGAGCAAATGGACCTGGGTTGGCTGTCATAGAAATATTTGTGGGATGAGGGAACTGGAAAGCAGGTGATACCACCAGAAGAGCCACAGCATCAGACAAGCATAGCAGTCCAGAGCAACAGAAAAATGCTTACACACATCACAACGGGAGGATTTATCTGTAAGCACAGCATCAAGGTGGGAGCCGGGAGAGGAAATGCATAGAAATAAAAATCATGGACATTAAATACATCAGAATAGTTGCCTATTTGGAAGGAAGAAAGTCAAATATGAAGATAAAATGTGAGAGGGTCTATGCCCGGACCAGTGATGTGAATGTGTCATGGACTGAGCAGTGTATGTGACCTAATCCCAAAAAGGAGAAGGATGAAGGAAGCAAAGAAGGAAGAGAGGGAGGGAAGAATACAGGGAGGGAGGGAGGAAAATAGATAGAAAGGAAGGAAGAAGGAGAGGAAAGAGAAATGGGGGAAGGGTGGGATGTAGCACCCTCTGAGCCCTGACTCTGTCACTAACTCCAGGTGTACCTCCCTGGACTCCTTTACCTCCTCTGGGTCTCAGCTGTACCATGATGAGAAAGAACTAGATGATTCCCAAAGTTCCAGCCCTATCACTGTGATTCAAAGCACAAGGGTAAGCACAGGTGTAGCATTTCTCCTGCATATCCAAACAGTGCAAACAGAAAGCAATGGTTTTTAAAATGGGTTTTTATGTAAGAAGTACTTTCCACACAGACTTTCATAATATTATAAGCAGATGTGAATCATTTATTAAATTTACAAACAGTAAAGTCCCACAATGATGGACCTCCCCAGGACGGCCAGCTATTCTTTGGCAGAATTCCAGCAGGAAATTTTCTGGTGTTGGCTCTTTTTTTCTCTTGGAACAGCACACTATCAGACAATGTTTGAATTATTTAAATATGCCCCAAGTCTGCAGTTCATTGTCAAATCATTTCAAAGGACTATACTTCTATAAATCATAGCAAATGTCTAAGATCCCGACCAAAAAAATCAAGCAAAAAAAACACACATATATACATATATATATTAGGCACAGATACTCTGGGCTATTGAAGGAGAATATTCAGCAGAAAGGAATAATGATAGTGTATAATGGAAGCAGTATTCATTTGAAAGGTTTATGTTAACACAAGATAAGATACTGTAGTCAGTTGGCTGTAAAGGTAAATATGTTTGTGTCTGCATGTGTTAATTCTGAATTAATCTAGTTAAAATGACACATCACTCTTATAAACACAACAATGATGTTACTGCATTAGACCATTGTGGGCAGTCAGAGATTGCCTAAAAGCAATGTTTCCTTTACTGTGAAAGGGAACAGCAAGCTTTCTGAAAACTTGGCACCCTATGTGCTGATGGATCCCAGACAATCACAGTGTGGTCGGTTTCATGCTGGTTTTCATCTGAAAGAGGAAGCAGTTAGAAAACCTAGGGTTTTCTCTGGCTTTAGGAGAACAAAAAGTTTGGCCAACTTTTAAATATTCTCTTGGTCTTAGTCAAGGTATGTAGGACCAGTCTCTCTACTCTAGCTGCTGCCAGAAATTAGATACACACATGAAAAGAGATGAGCAGGAACAAAACATGCACTGAGCCTCACTGATGGAGAACATTTCCTCTGTTTTGGGCTTTGCCAGTGGAGACTTGGACTCTGGGAGAAGCAATGTCAGTTTCAGCCTTTGCAGAGACAAACAGCAGGGTTACTCTCAGTGTGGACTTCTCTCCTCCACTGTCTCTGCCCTTGTGGACATCAGTTCATTTGAACCCACCTTGCAAAGGGGATGGGCTGTGTACTTGGGAAGAAAAAAGATAACACCAGAAAACAGACGCTGGCTCTCTGAGATTTGCATACAGGGGGTTCACTGGGTAATGTTCTCAGGAACCACATCTGTAAGGGAATAAGGGTGGTGGGGTAGACAGAGGAAAAGTGTGAGCTGTGATACATTCTCCAAAAGACCTCAGCTGATCCCAAGGGAAGCTAGCTTCTTCAGAGTTGCTCCCCCTTGGTCTTTATTATTGCCCCTCTCAACAAAATTATCCATGTGGTCACTGGATGGTAACTGTCCCAACCTCATATGCCCCCACATCACTTGTACCAGGAAGGGATGGGTGGAGAGGGACTCAGATGAGAGCCTTCAGCCACCACACTTCCAGGAGCTGCTGGGGCAAGAAGTTCTCAGCGGAAGCACCACAGCATCTGCTGCAAAGAATAAGATGCATTCCAGTCACTGAAGAGCTTACACTCCAGTGGAGGCAAGGAGACGTACATTAACTACAGTGTAAGGGAGTGAATTACAAGTTCCTATAAACAGCATCAATCATGTATTTTACAGATATTGAAGAAAGGATAGAAAGCTAGAAGCTGGAATTATGAATTATTTGACTCAACTTGTTCAATTTACAAATGAGCACTCTGATGTTAAAAGTGAAGGTATAGGAGCTGGGGCTATGGCTCAGCGGTTGAGCGCTTGCCTCGCATACGTGAGGCACTGGGTTCAATCCTCAGCACCACATAAAATAAATAAAAATATTGTATTCATCTACAACTAAACAAAATATTTTTTTTAAAAAAGTGAAGGAATAGGGGCTGGGGTTATGGCTCAGCGGTTGAGCGCTTGCCTCGCATACATGAGGCACTGGGTTCGATCCTTAGCACCACATAAAATAAATAAAGATATTGTGTTCATCTACAACTAAAACAAAATATTTAAAAAAATATAAAGTGAAGGGATATGTCCAAGGTCACATATCTAATGTGGAGCCACCAGCAGAACTTAGGTTTCCTGATTGTAATTTCAATATTTTCCTCTTTAGTAAACTGCCCCCACTGGAAGTGATTACTTTGACAGAACTGATTTGCATAATCTTGGGTAGAAGGTAAAGTAGAAAACAGAACCTAGGTCCTCAATTGCAGAAGAATTAAATTCAGGCCAATGTTTTTGGTCTAATCTTAAAAACCAACAGAGTAAAGATATGGGACTTGAAAGAGTCCTCTCAGTTTTTAAGTTGTTTCACATTTCATCACTTGTCTGTCTGTCTGTGGTAATATGGGAGGCCACTGTCTCTTCTGAAGGAATAAGCAGTTCCAGCCATGCACATTTTGTGGAAATGAGAAATGGTTTCTGAGTCTGTTCCTAGAAAACAACAAAGATAAATGGGTGGGGTTGGGTTTGTGGCTCAGTGGTAGAGCACTTGCCTAGCACGTGTGAGGCACTGGGTTCAATCCTCAGCACCACATAAAAATAAATAAATAAGCTATGTGTGGTGGCACACACCTGTAATCTCAGCACTTTGAGAGGCTGAGACAGGAGAATTGCAAGTTCAAAGCCAGCCTCAGCAACGGCGAGGCTCTAAGCAACTTGGTGAGACCCTGTCTCTAAATAAAAACACAAAACAGGACTGGGGATGTGGCTCAATGGTCAAGTACCCCTGAGTTCAATCCCTGGTACCAAATAAATAAATAGATAGATAAATAAATAAATAAATGTATTGTGTCCATCTACAACTAAAAAAAAAAAAAGATAAGCCAGGCGCAGTGGCACATGCTTGTAATCCCAGCACTTTGGGAGGCTGAGACAGGAGAATGGTGAGTTCAAAGCCAGCCTCAGCAATGGTGAAGCACTAAGCAACTCAGTGAGACCCTGTCTCTACATAAAACACAAAATAGGGCTGGGGATGTGGCTCAGTGATCGAGTGCCCCTGAGTTCAATCCTTGGTACCAAAAAAAAAAAAAAAAGAGGTAAATGGGTAAGAAACCAAGAGCCAACACAAGACCACAGTGGTGGTATCCAGCCCCTGTCAGTTATCTGGAAAACTGTAACTATAAAGTAGTGCTTACTGTCTTCCAAATGACAGCACGGCTTGCCAGGAGTCTTCTTTTCTTCTAGATTCTTCCAGACAATTTTTCTTATCCATATAAGTTACTCCAAATATACAGTGGAAGCATCTGGTACATTGTGGAGATACAGAAATAGCATCTTTGATGACACTGAACTGAATCAATAACAAAGACCTGAGTCCTTTGGTAGTTACTCTCTGATTATTTCTCCAGCCACTCATACAGCAGATATTTGCTCAGCACTTATTCTGTACTAAGCACTAATGTAAGAACTGAAGACTTGGAGACAAATAAGACATGGGCGCCTGGGAAGGAAGCCATCAGGAACCTTGGTCTGGTGGACTAGGTAGATGTGTAAATATGTATTAAATCTAAGTGCTATGAGTAAAAACAGTGGGAACATCAGTTGTGAGATGACAATGGAGATATGGGTGGCACAAAGGGTTAAGGTCACTTATTTTAAGACCTGTTAAATAACAGGTCATTTGGCTTGAACTCCATCCATCATCTGTTTATTTGTTCAAAAAATATACCGGAAGCTATCCATGTGTTCATCATAATACTAGATATTGGAAGTATACTGATTGAATGACCTAGTGCTATTCACTAGGAAGTCCTTAATATTATTTTAATTAATTGAAATATCTATTTTTATTTTCTGAAGCATACATATGGCAAGGGCTCCCAAGTATCCCATTTATGGTATCCCATCATGTCCCACGCCAGATCCCTCAGGTAGGAACAGATTGGCTGCTTCCTGATTCCAGGGTCCCTGACTCACTGCAACATCTCATCTGTGCTCTGCCTCTTAACTCTCAATTCTTTGCTATTGGGTCATTCTAGTGGTTTTTTTAGTTTTCTCTTACCTTTCTAGAATCTGAGAACAACAAAAAATATTCCATTCTGGACAGGTTTTCTTTCCAGTCCTCCTCTATAGCTTAGTCACAAATTTGGGTTCCCCTATCCCATCCTAGGAGAAATGACTACCACAAGTCCCTTCAGTGTCTCTGTCAGTTTCTCAGTCTCTACAGAGGGCAAGATAGCATAGGTGGGCATTTGCATATACATACACACTTTGTCACTTTGGTGTTTTTTTTCTCTTCATGAATGTTTCATTATCCAGCCCAAATGCCAATCCTGGAGTAAGTGATTTTGTAGGAAAATGGGGGTGGACTAGGGTGAGACTGCCTCACAAACTCAGCCCTGAATGCGGTTGCCATAGTATCATCCCTGTGAAGACAGATATACCCAGCATCAAACACTGATGATCACTCCTCAATTCCTTTCTAATCTCCTCTGAAGTTTCAGTCCTTCTCACCTGGTTCGTTCATTCGTCCCTTCCTTCTTTCCTTCCTTCCTTCCTTCCTTTATTCTTTCCATCTATCTTTTCCTCCTTCCTTCTTGTGCTGGGGATTAAACCCAAGGTGTTGCACATGTTATCCCCCTAGTTTCTTGTTGGACCACCCACTACTGCTGCCATATCCCTCAATACCCTTCACCTTCCAGCAAATCTTCCTCCACCACTTCCTAACTGCTCACAGCTTTTTACCCTCCATTTCCTCAGCCACTCCCTGGGAGGCTCTTGAGTCCCTACACAGCTTGCATTCTTATCCCCATGTTGATTTTATCTTTGTTTTTCCATAATTGGAATCTCCTTCTCCTTCTCTTTCTCCTTCTCCTTCTTCTTTTGTGGTGCTGGGGATTAAACCCAGGGCTTTGCACATGCTAAGTTAAGTGCTCTACCAATGAGCTATACCCTTAACCCTTCACAGTGCTAATTTTTTGTTCTTTCTTTCTTTTTTTTGGTACTGGGATTGAACTCAGGGGTACTCGACCACTGAGCCACATCCCCAGCCCTATTTTGTGTTTTATGTAGAGACAGGGTCTCACTGAGTTGCTTAGCGCCTTGCCATTGCTGAGGCTGGCTTTGAACTCGCAATTCTCCTGTCTTAGCCTCCCTAAGTACTGGGATTACAGGCATGTGCCACCACGCCCAGCTCACAGTGCTAATTCTTGTTATGATATATTTCCATGAATTTCAATGTAAATATCCCAATTCAGTTAATTATAAGATCTAACGTGCCTTTTTAGGGAAAGACAATGACTGCGGCCAACTATATTCTTTCACATAAGAATGCTAGAATTTCCCCATAATGCAGCCCCTAATGAATCACCAATTCAGGCAGCACTAGTCAATGGATTAAAGCATTTTTTATCAAAGGCTCTTGGGGACTTTATAAAGGACAGATCTTGCTGGAACCTTCTGAACATATATTGGTCAATCTTGATTTCCCTGAAAGGCAAACACCATGACATGTACTCCTGATGGAATGTAGTACAAGACCCACATCACCAACTACAAAGTATGTTTGCCTAGAAGTCAAACCTGAACCTAATTAAGCTGGTAGATCCAACTTAAGTTTACACAAGAGGATAGAGAACCAAGTTAGGCAATATCACAACTGAGCAACATATATGTCCAAAATATGGAACATTATAGAGGACAAATACGGAGTTTTCTTCAAGTCAGTGCCATAACAAAAGTAAGAATGGACTATTGTAGATATCTGGATGAAAAGAGATTTAAACACAGGAAATAAACCCAATGTTTGGCATTTTAAAAACAACTAGAGGACTCTAAATACAGATTGGGTGTGATCATAATATAGGTGATACCAAGGAATAGTTACTATTTTATGAATGATTACACTTTCTGTAAAGTGTGATAATGCCATTGTGTGTATGTGATAAAATGTCTATATGATTTAGGGAGTAGAGTACATTTGTGAGTATGGGTAAAATGACATGGTGCCTTGAGATTTGCTTTAATATGTGCACATACTGCTGGGCGTGATGGTGCACACCTGTAATTGCAGCTACTTCAGAGGCTGAAGCAGGAGAATCGCAAGTTCAAGGATGGCCTGGGCAAGTTAGTGAGATCTTGTCTCAAAATAAACAAATAAGAAGGATGTATCTCAGTGGTAGAGCACACGTGGATTCAATCCCCAGCACTACAAAATATAAAATAAAATGCAACAAAAGTGCTAGGAGAAGCAAGTAGCCATATCATGAGATTATTGAAGTTAGATGATAAACGACATGGGGTTCATTATGATATTCTCTTTACTTTTGTTACATATTTGAAAATTCTTATAATAACATTTAAAATAAAAAACGCCTACCAACAAAGACATAAAAACAACAAGTTGCAAAACAGTATACTAGCAATTGCAGGAAAGAGTGAACATATGTCTATGCTTGTATATGCCTAGAATATTCTGAAAGGACACCCAAAAAACTGGTAAAAGAGAATGTCTCTGCAGAGAGGAAGTAGGGATTCATGGACAAGGAGGGAGAGAGGACTGATCACATTTTTAAAAGCGAGAATAGAGACATTACAAAAGGAAAGAAATTAGTTTTACAAACTTGCCCTCTTGTGAGTTCACTTTTCCCCCCTCCTAATTCCCTGGTCATCTACTGGTTGTGAACTGGGCATGTGAGGGTCACGTTTATTGGAAAGAGTCACTTTATCTAAATGACAGTGCTATGGGTACTGGGTTCTATGGCCCAAAGTGATGGTTCAGGCACATGTCAGTCCAAAGTGATGACTCAGGCAAATGTCAGCATCAAAACGATAGAGTTTAATATCAATTCACTAATGCCTTACTTTTGATTGTAGGCGTAAAAAGAAGGAAACTATTTTTTATGATTGAGTATGATCAATTCCTTTATTTTCATTGTCTTTATTTTCCATTTAGAAATCTATGTGGCTGTACCAATTGGCATAGACAAAGAAGAAAGGATTTGCCAGTCAGTAGAATAACTGAAGCCCAGTGAATTTAGAAAGTTTTTAGGTTGGTTACTCGGTACTTAGGTAGCTACTATAGCAGTAGGAATCCATTAAAGTAAGAAAGTAGCATGGAGTGGAACCAGAGAGCTAAGTGATGTTAAAATAACACTTCCATGCCACCAATTAGTACAAAAAGCTCTATTTTCCCTTAGTAGTTGTGTGGTTCTGAGCTAAATATGATTACATTTAAAGCCATTTAAAGCAGGGCATAGTGGCACACACCTGTAATCCAGCTACTCAGGAGTGTGAGGCAGGAGGATCACTAGTTCAAAGCCAGCCTGGAAACATGACAAGACCCTGTCTCAAAACAAGAATTAAGAGTAGGGGATAAGCTCAGGGCAGAGCACTCCTAGGTTTCAATCTCTAGTACTACCAAATAAAATAAAAGATTTAAAAACCTTTAATTTTGTAGAAGATCAAAATTAAATTTTTGTAAATAATCTTTCTGATGTTAGTGAAAATAAAATATTATTTCTATTTTTGTCTTTACGTAGAAAATTATTTAGCTAATTGAGTTGGTGCTAGAGTTTCT
Organism: Geosciurus inauris; assembly: GCA_004024805.1. Taxonomy (NCBI): domain Eukaryota; kingdom Metazoa; phylum Chordata; class Mammalia; order Rodentia; family Sciuridae; genus Geosciurus; species Geosciurus inauris. Next base: position 57,126 of record PVHX01002578.1, on the reverse strand, counting down.
TTTGTTGTTGTTCCTATCTTAGATTACAATGGGAAAACATTTAAAAATAACGTTAAGAGTTGATGCATTGAGCTTGGGTTGTGGCTCAGTGGTAGAGCCCTTGCCTCACATGTAAGTCACTGGGTTTGATTCTCAGCACCACATATAAATAAATAAAAAATAAAGGTCCATTGACAACTAAAAAATATTTTTAAAAAATTAAAAATTACCTGAATGGTTATGTCCTTCTTTCTTCCTTCTTGCCTTAGCTGTCCTTTGACTCATGGTGTAGAAAGCCAGCTTTACAGTCTTTGCAAGGATGTTTTTGACTAATGCTTAAAATTCTGTCTGTGAAAATAAAGATAAAATGAAATAAAAATGCTGAAAGTCCACCAAATCTCAGTGGAATAACCTTTATAGGTAAACTGAAGAAAAGCAAAAGTTCCTGAACCAATGGAGTTCTAGATAGTAGATCTGGGAGGAAGTAGAAATATACTTAAAATGGTAAGACAAAAAATGTATGAGACAGTCCATCAGAGCTATGGTAATGGAGTGAGTCTTAAAGCTTCCAGGCCATGTGAAGTCGGCTATGGCCAACAGATACGGGACAAGAGGATCCCATCTATTCCTCTGGGCCTGGGACTGCCCTCAGGAAAAAAAAGTTTTCTTCTGGTATTTCTAAACTTCTGGAATTCACAATTCTGAAGGAAATTATAAGATAAAAGGAGAAAAGGAGAAAGACCTTTTACCAACAGAATCAATTTGAATATCTGGTGTGACTTCTCTAATCTTAAAAGGGAGTGTCAGCTCTCCTGAAAAGAGGGATTACATTTTATTCTGGGAAGGAGACAGTATGCTCATAATGAGTCCTGGCATCAACTCAGTAAACACTGGTCAAATTGATTTAAAGAAATAGAAAAGTAAAAATTGTACCTGACATATTTATTTTGTCTTAAGTAAATACAAAGTCACCAGTTACCTCCCTAAAGTTACAATAAAAATCCAAGTATTTTCTGCTCATATTTACTATTTTTTTAGTTGATCACTTTAATTTATATACTTATACATATGATAAATTAGACCTGAAATAATCATTTTTGTTTAGAACAAATCCATCCCATTTTAGGTAGAACTGCAATATTTCCTAAATGACAATAAATACATTGTTTAAAAATTACAGTTGGTCTTATCCCCCAATTTTTTTCTTTTTTCCTCCTTTCATTTTCTGTGTGTGTGTGTGTGTGTGTGTGTGTGTGTGTGTATGTACTGGTGACTGAACACCCAGGGATGCTCTATCACTGAGCTACATCTCCCACCTTTTTTTTTGGGACAGATCTTGCTAAGTTGCTGAGGGTCTCACTGAGTTCTTAGTCTGTACTTGAACTTGCAAACTTCCTGTCTCAGTCTCCAAGTTGCTGGGGTTACAGTTGTGCACCATCATGCCTACTAACAAAATGTTTTAAAAGAATATCGTGGCACCTATAAATAAATTTTAACTCCTTCAGAGCCAAGAGGTCAATTGGCTGTGAACACATATTTAAATTTGTTCTTTTTAGTTTAAAAGTCTTCCTTCAATATCTTGATATTATAGAATATTTCATGAAAACATATTTATATAGAACACTTTATAAAAATCCCAAATGACCAGAGTCTTAAAAGCCACATATGTAATGAAACAATTTTGAAGATTCACAATAATTTTAAAAAGATCTTTAACTACAGTGTCATAACCTCAGACAAGTCTTCCTAAGTCAACCAAAAGAAAAACACCCTGCCTCCCAAATTATTCACTCTATATTAACATTTTGATTTGGATTAAAAATAAATCCAATTTATCAAAATAATTATTGGTATTCTTCTGGATGTTGCCTAAAGCACTTTATTTTTATTTATTTTTTTTTAATTTTTTTTTTTAGTTGTTGATAGACACAATGTCTTTATTTTATTGTTTTGTATGTGGTGCTGAGGATCGAACCCAGGGCCTCACGCATGCAAGGCAAGCACTCTACCGCAGAGCTACAATCCCAGCCCAACCTAAAGCACTTTAAAAAACTTCTGTAGTGATACACACACACACACACACACACACTATAGGAAAATAAAAAGTTATCTCAGGCATGTCCTGTGTTGAATACAGTAACAATCATTTCCTGAATCTATATGACCAATATCTTCTCTTAAAAGAAATAGTTTGTTTATTATTCTTAAAATAGCTTATATTCCCTCTTGGATGTGTACACTTGCTTTCCTAACTAAATCTGTGCCTCAATTGAAATTGAGAGAGGGGGGGTCAGGAGAGAGAGAGAATGAGAATGAAGTAAATCTACATCTATCACTTCATCCTGAATAGTCAGGAATAACATGAAGCTCCACTCAGAGATAGCTAAAATATATTAATTCTTGCAAAATATCAAATATCTGCCTTTTGAATAAAATAAAAATAACTTATAACTGGGCATACACCTGTAATCCCAGGACTGTGGAGGCTGAGGCAGGAGAATTACAAATTTGAGACCAACCTGGGCAACTTGGCAAGACCCTGTCCCAAACAGAAAAAACTTTTTAAAAAGGGCTGGGGGTGTAGCTCAATGGTAAAGTGCCCCTGGGTTCAAATCCTAGTACCCTAAACAAAACAAAACAATAAACTTACAACAAAAAATCCTTACTCTATGTTATACTGCAACTTATGTAATATTCTCTCCTAGAGTTTATAATTAGAAAAGAGATGGGGAGAATTCTAAAAACCTAAAGATGTTAAATGACAATAGAAGTCTGAATATTTTGTTTTCATCACTGGTTTTGAGTAATAGGCAATTTTTAGAAAATGTGGTTTCTACTTCCACCTTGCTCCTGGGAGAGGATATACACATTCTTGAAAGGAGGGGGAAACTATGCACTGTTGGTGTATTCTATCAAAGAAGCCCTAGAAGATATTTTAATGTGGCACAAAATGTGATTTTATAAATAAAAGTGCAATATTTGGTGGAATTTTTTTTTCTTTTCAATAAGAACATAGTTGGGTTTGCTCAGGTATGAAAGCTGAGCAAATGTGACCTCAGATACATACAGATGCAGACAGGATGTCAGGAAGTTAAGTTCCATAGGAGGAGATGAGCAATCTCTTAGTATCTGGTTCTTCAAAACCAAGTAATGTCTAGTTCAGTAATTATAGATCTAACTTGTGGAAAAATTAGTTTTTCTTTCAGATGTATTTATTATTAAGTGATTTGAAAATTATTTTTTATTTGCTTCTTCAAATGTTTCTCTTTCTCCTCCTTCTCTCTCCTCCTCCTCCTCCTCCCCTACTGGAGATTCAACCCAAGGGCACTTTACCTCCGAGCCATATCCCCAGCCCTTTTTATTTTATTTTGAGACAGGGTCTTGCTAAGTTGCTTAGGGCCTCACTAAGTGACTGAGGCCGACTTTGAATCTGCCATCCTCCTGCCTGAGCATCCCAAGTCATAGGCATATGCTATTCCTCTACCCCACCCTCAACCCACTTCTGTAAAAATTGTACTCTTTATGCAAACAAAATGTATCTATTTTCAGTTACCTATGATCTGCTGAGCAGGAAGTAGGACCATGTATAAAGGCTTTGGAAATTGCTTGGACAGAGTGAGCTTTTCTCTCAGGTCCTACATACTGTAAGATAAACTATCTTTTCCTCTGCTGGGTACAGACAAAGCCCCCAAATATGACCTTATTAAAAGAAGTTAATTGGGATTTGTTGTTGTTGTTTTAGTTTTGTTTTCTGGTCTACAATGCTATGATCACTGTGATGAGTAAAGACAGAAGCTACTAATATCTGACTCTAAATTTAGAAATAACTTCTCAGGTCTAGTGAAAGGGGGTCAATTGCAGAGAAGTTACAACAAGTTACTGATAAAATCAATTTTACTTATATTGGGGAATTTGTTGAAAAGCATATGAGTAGGCAATAAAATGGTTAGTGGTTTTTCTAAAGAATTAGCAAATAGTTTTGAAATAATAAGAGTGGTTATAGAAACTGAGGTACTATAAAATGAAATGTTCAAAGTCAATTGGTTTGAAGCCATTACATAAGAAAAGAACTTTAGGATTGATTTTTTCTCCACTAGGACAAGGGGTTTAATTGATCTCAGAGAGCCACAGAATAGTACTAATTGGATTAGTAATGCATAGCTATTCAGACACCTGCATCTCACTAAGATTTACTTTGAAGAGAGTAAAATTACTAGACTAACCTGAGGCTATAAGTCTGCATTGAAGCATCCCAGGATTATGTTGACAGTCTAATAGGAGAAAGAATGTTTCTAATATCTCAGGAATTAGACAAATAGTGTACAAATACTATAGTATAGTGTATTTGCTATTTATATGAAACAAGTATTTATTGAGCAGCCACTATGAGCCAGGCTCTTTTTTGGACACAGAAATGCAACAAGATCCTTACTCTCATGCGGCTTATCTTATAATTGACTGGCAACTCAATGGTGTGTAGTAGAAAAACGTGGGTATACTTTAAGGAAGATGGACTAAATGATGGAAAAGCTTGGTGGGGGGAACAACTGATTTTGAGATGCTTGATGAGTAGCCATTACATCCTGTGAACTGGGGAGTCAGGGGAGAAAACTATGTTAGGTGCAATGGATTTTTCTTCTTTCTTGGTAAGTGTCTTATGTAATGCTGGCACTGGTGCTATAAAAATATGGTTGCTATTTGTCAGTGAATGAAGGGATAACTTACATGGCATTAATATAACGAGGCTCTCTTATTACCAGGCTCTTACTGCAACAAACGTGTTTTTTAACCATTCCCTGCGGTGGCTTGCTGCCACCACTAGTTATTCTGTTAGGCTGATGAATGTTCAAAAAGGTGTGAACAGAAGCATTTTACCTGTGCAATTAGAAACAGTCTGTGCTTTGCAACTTTTAGGACTTACTTAAGTGGCCAACTGATTGGTTCTCTGATTGTGCTCTTTGATTTGTAAAGTTTATTCTCTGCAAAGAGAATAAGTTACAAAGTTGTACTCTAGGGCTATAAAGATCTCTTAAGTCATTCAACCAGGTTTGTCAGTCTTGATAAGAACATGCAATTGTTCTTATTGAATGTCCAGTCTTATCCAATGTCCCAATGGGCGTCTCTGAGACAGTTTCAATTTACAAAATCAACACACTCTTGAGTCTATAGTGACAGCGGTTTCATGCTCTGAGAAACACTGAAAAGTTGGAGTAACTAAAGAGTTCCATTTGAGTATCTAAAGAGATGTGCTACCTATTCCTTGGGAAGAGGGGTCTACCCTAGCCATTCTGAACTGGGGTGAGGGGAAAAACACCATACTTTTTCTTATTTTTTTTCCTGAAACTACAATATTAATGTATTACTTACAGAAAAATTAGAATTAAGCAGAAAAAGAAAACCCATCCACAATCCCACCAATCACTGAGAGACCCAGTGAAAGCATTGGTATTATTTGCCTAGTCTTTTCTGACACCCTCCATACATGGTAACTTTTAAAAACGGGATCACAGGGTACATAGTATTTTGGGATTTGTCTCCTTGCCTCCTTAATAATCTTCACATTGATCCACATTATCCTATGGCATTTCCTAATAGCTGTAAAAGAAAGGGGCAAAGTGTATTACTGATGTTATCCAAGGGCATGGTAGATGGGAGAAAAATTTTAATGATTTTGTGAATAGAACACGCCTCTTCTTCCACTCATCCCTCAAGTCATTACCCCAAATCCCTAAGTGATCTCCATCAGCAAGGCGTCGGTGTACGTGCGCTGAAGGGGGCAAGCTCGCCTGAGGTTCCCGCCACCCGCGTTGCGGCAGAACTTCACTCACGGTAAGAGCCAGACTTCGCTTTCTCCAGGACCTGGCCAGTGGTCCCGGGAAGGCATTCGGAGGACCCTGGGGCCCCATTCCACAAGATGCCGAGTCCCTCCCCTCCGAGCCTAATCTCCTTTACACAGCAGAGCCCGAGTTCCGGGGATTCGCAGTCACTCTGCACCCCCTCTCCCTGCGACAGCTTCCCCAGGCCGTTGCAGAGGCTCCTGGCAAGGCATTGCTGTACAGAGACCCTACAGAGTCCCAGAGCGTCGGTGCCGGGCCGACCCGGGTGCCGTGCGGCGCCGGGCCCGCACCGGAGCCACGCCGTCCCCGAGTGATGACGCGCTTCCTGCCCTCCTGGCGCTCGCGGGCCGTGCGCTCGCGCTCGCCCTCGGCTCTTGTTCCGCGCCCGGAGCCAGCGGTGGCGGCAGCGGCTGAGGCGGCTGCGGCGGCTGCGGGAGCGGAGCGGTCGCCCGGCGCGCGGGGGGACGCCGGCTGCACTCTGGGGCAGGCGCTCTGCAATGAGACAGTAAATGCATCCCCCGGTAAGGCGCACGGCTCACTCGGGGTTTTCTCTTCCTCCAGCTGCATGCACGCTGCATGAATTTCTCGTGTCTTTTCCCTCCCCTCTCCAGAAGGAAAATGTAGGTGTTTTTTTTCCTCTCTTTTGCATCTCGTGAGCGATGTCAATGCAGAAAAAACCCCGCAAAGCTCCCAGATTTCATGTTCTGGGAGGGCTTTTTGCAGGAAAATAAAAATAAATTGAAATTAATGCACCTGTCTATTGCACATGTATGTTTCACTGCACTCGACCTGGGCGCCGCGGTTTGCAGTCTCGCAACCGGCGCCTGAGAGCGGATTCCTGGCTGTGGGCAGCTGATCCCCTCCGGGGCTCCCGCGGGTTTCCGGTAACTGGGCTTTGAAATACGGCCCCGCCTGCATGGAGTGTCCCCTCGACCCCGACCGGGCCCCCGCGCCAGGAGAGTTGGCGAGGGCGGAGCGGCTTCATTCCAGCACTGGCCGCCCGGACTCCAACGCCACTTTGCAAACAAGACTCTCGCCGAGGCTCCCGGCAAAGACAACCGGGAGCTCCTTCTCAGAGCCGGACTCTTAGACCTGCAGACTCAACGACTCCCCTTCACTTGCCAATCTCGCCACTAGCAAACTGCTGGGGAAGCGCCCGGCCAAGAGCGAGGGCAGGGTTTGGCTCTACAGCAGTGGCCTCTCACTGGCTGAGCGGCTCCTTCCCCGACCCCACGAGCTTTGATTTCGCGCCCACTGGGAGCCGCAGAGACCTGGAGACAGGCATTTCGGGATCCCTGAGGGGCCGGAGGAACGACGTTCGAGGGCGCCATATTTTCAGTGGGTCTTGGCTGCGGAGGGGAGGGGGCGAACAGTTTCTGGGCCCCAGGGATAGCGTGGCGCCCCGCCGGGAGGCAGGAGCGATTGTCGCTGGGAAAGTTTGCGCGCCGAGGCAGGCGCGGAGGCGGCTGTCCCCGCAAGGGCGCGCGGGTTGCAGCGCGTCGTCAGGCCGATCCCACGGTGTTTGGGGCGGAGAGCCTTAGTTACTGACCTAGCTCTCGGCTCCCCGGGATCCCTGTCCCGTGGAGATGCGGACTTAGTGCTCCGAGGTTCAGGGAACACGCCCCTCTCCCTGGCCGCTACCGCCGCCCCCCTGCTCCTTCGGATCTGTGCGCTGTGGTGCTTCTCCGAGCCCGGCGCTGGGTGAAGAGCGTTAATCCGGCGCCCGGGGTCGCTTGCATGCTCTGCACGACTTGAGGGCTCACTCCCTGCGGGAGAGGAGGCGCATCTGTTCGCGGATATTGGCGAGGGTCTGACTTGGGTCTATCAGCCCAAAGCCTCTAGTCGCCTCCTTGGCTGTGGCGGCGAAGGCAGTAGCGCCCGCCTTACGTGTTGGGCTCTTAGAATGATGCCTGCTGGTGGAGGCGAGGAATGGGGGGGCGTTTCCAGAAGTTGGGGCTTCAGGTGACACGTGGGGGAAACGTGCATTCTTGATGCTGGGAATAGCCGAGATAACGGGAAAGGAAGAATTCCTGCGGCTCGTGGTGAAAACTAACTCATAGCTATTTCCAGAAGATGAGAGGAATTGACATTGTCAGAGACAATTTAAGACAGGAGAGTAGGGATTATGTTCTGGAGAAACGGGTCCAAAAATACAAGTAAATTTCAAGCACCTTGGTGTTCTAAGTGCCACTTACTTTTGTTTCCTAGAGCCCATGTGTGTGCTGAGTGAGGTGTTCTTCAGGTTGCTGGTTATCCTCCCTTTTCTAGAGCTAGGGGATAGGGACTTCTTAGGAGCTAGGCGGTGGGAAATCTTTGCAGATAGATTGACCTCTGCTTTGTGAAGGGACAGGGGAGGGCGTGTTTGCTGACCTATGATGGGATGGGATGAGTGCAGGAATGTGCCAGCTTTTCTCCTTGAAGTCCTAATGAAATGATGTCACAGTATTGAGGTCATGTCAGCACTTTGGGTCTTCATCATTGGACATGATGGAAAGAACCACAAAAACTTGGGGTGGAGGGAGGGCTGTATGTGGAGGGAGGACAGAGGCTTTCTTCGAGATGTGATGTCAGGTATTATTAGGCTGCTTCTTTGCTATTTATTCACTTCAATAAGTGCTTCCCACGTGAATGTTACACACTAAGTTTCCAAGATTCTGTCTTCTTGATTGCTCATTTATCTATGCAAAAATTGAGGAGGATAGGAGGTGGGAAAAGTGACCTTGGGTTAGGAGGTATACCTGCAGGAACACTTTTTTTTTTTTTTTTTTTAAATTGAGCAGTGGAATAGTGAAAAACACCAAGAAAACATTTCTCCAACTTAGAAGAAAAAGTAGTGCAGAAAACTTCCATCTGTTTTATGAAGTTTCCAGTCTTAGAGGTGGTAGGAAACACCTCTAACTTCTGATTGGGGGAACCACTGTTTTCTCTTTGCCTTTGTAGGTTTTCAATTGTCTAGTAGATACTAAATAATTACTAGAATCTTTATATTAGGCATTGATGTTACGCTTCTGTCTTCAAAGGGAAAGTGAACTTTGAAAAATTTGATCCCGTTGAATGAGTTACAAGGGTACTCCGTACATGTAAGCTATGTGTATTTTGAATCCACCTACTGCTAACTCTACTTGTTCGAGGTTTTTGTCTCGTTTTGTGTTTTTGTAAGCACTCTTCCCTGGAGTATTTTAAGTGAAGATAGAGTTTAAGAAAGGGTGTGTGTGTATGTGTGTGATTTGCTATTCCAGTTTCTTTTCTTTGACTAAATTGCAGTGATTCCTATTATCCTCTATGCCCAGAACATCATTAGTGTCCACAAGTAGTCACAGGTGATGAACAATATAATTTTTTATTATGTATGCTCAGAAAAAGAATCTACACAACTATGTATTTATTAATTTTAGCATTTAATGTATATATATGTCACATTTTTGTGCATGTTAAAATTGTATAAAAACAACTCAAAAGAGAAGCTTTTTTGGACACCTCCAATCTTATTCCCAAGTTTACTACCTTAATATTTATCTGTTTTTTTTTAAATATTTTTTTTTTTAGTTGTAGATGGACACAATGTCTTTATTTTATTGCTTTGTATGTGGTGCTGAGGATCGAACCCAGGGCCTCACGCATGCAAGGCAAGCGCTCTACCACTGAGCTACAATCTCAGCCCCTATTTATCTATTTTTTAATGTGTTCAAAACTGTGCTTTGTTGCCTCTTGCCTGATTGCTATTATCATAACTTCATGGCTTGATTAAAGTTCCTGCATTTTTTTCGTATTAAGATTTTGCAACTTCAAAGGGTTAGGAAATGCCTATGCATTTTGGAAAGTTGTTTGTCAATTTATCAGGCCCTGTATTGTGTGTGTGTATGTGGGGGGCATGCTCAGACTCTTGGGACAGTGTCTCCAGCTTGTGATCCGTGACATTACGCTCCAGAACTTTTGAGTCAGTGTTTTCTTGGAGATTTTGGGTGGTGTTTGGCTAATACAGGAAGTATTAAAAATGAGTTAAATAATTCAAAGTCTTTTAAAATTGAGTACAAAACCCTTTAAAGACAAGAAAAAAATATAATGAGCAGCTCAGAATTATAGCTTCACATACCCAACTGGTGCCTTTTTAATTACAGTACTTTCCCCAGAACTTTTTAATCCTATTGCTTTTATATTTAATAAGGAGACTAGTTAAAACATAAGCCAAACAGAACTATTACAAATAATGGGGATAAATAGTGGGCCTAACCAGATGTTTTCCCTGAAGTTAAAAGAGTTTAGGAATCTGACCTCTGCCAAATTTCCCTGCAGGCCACCCCCAACCCCCATAAGCAGGCAATTTTGAAAGGTAAGCATGTCTTAGAGGCAGGGACAAAACAAAAACAAAAAAGGAATAACATGCTTAAGGTAGGTCTCTTTTGTTGATGGACTGTCCTAACAACCTTTGGCTCTGTGGCAGGTGCCATTTGAATGGCAGCTGGTGGACCAGGCTGGGTACAAAATGTTTTGGTTGTGAGAGCCTTTATTTATGTGTCAGCCGCAGCTATGAATTAGAACTGGGCTCATTTACCCATTTCACAGTGGATTTTCAGAGTCAATGCCAAGACCATGGTTTTGTTTTTCTCTTAACCAACAATTTAATTTTGGTCAAACTGATGCTGTGCTGAAAATGTAGAACAAGTAATGAACATTTGTATTTCCTTTATACTCTTCTAGCTGCAATTTTAACAAACAAAATTCTCTGCTATTCACTTATTCAGCAAATGTTCTTGAGCATTTACCGTGCTTTTATTAAGACAAGCCCTGCCCTTACCTGACGTGGTTCCATCTCTGGGTCTCTGGAGGATGATATTCTTGTACTTTGTGTATCTAGTAGATTGGGGGTGGGGGTTGAGTGTGTGATTAAATGCTGTGCAAAGGACAAAACAATAGAAAGATGATCAAAGGATGTGAATAGGCAATTCCCAGAAGAAGAGATGCAAATTAAGGGATGCAAATGATCGGTCAACATGAAAAGGCTGGAAACATCCCTAAGGTCTGAGAAATGCAAATTAAAAAAGCAAAGAGATTAATTTTGTCTGTACAAGTGGCACACTTTTTTTTTTTTTTTTTGTACCAGGGATTGAACTCAGAGCCACTCAACCACTGAGCCACATCCCTATCCCTTATTTTGTATTTTATTTAGAGACACTTCTAAGTGCCTCGATGTTGCTGGGGCTGGTTTTGAACTCACTGATCCTCCTGACTCAGTCTCACAAGCTGCTAGGATAACAGGTGTGTGCTGCCACCACACTTGGCTTAGTGGTGCATTTTTCAAAAAGGTGGTAACATCTTTTGTTAGATGTGGAAGGGGCAACTCTCAGACTCTGTTGGTGGATATGTGAATTGCTGAAGACTTTGGGGGAAAGGAGAGGACTTCTGGGAAAGTTTGGAACCTGCATGCCATAGACCAGCAATCCCACATTTGAACCCTAGTTTTACAGAAATAAAAACATTAGCAGGTCAGGATCTCCATATGAGGATGTTTACTGTAGGATTACTGTAGTAAATAAACTAGAAACAACATAAATATCAGTAGGATAAAAACAGCAAGGTATGTGAATACTATGGATTGTTTTGAGAGATGTTCAGGGATATATTAAATAAAAATGACATCATGTAAAATAAAAACTAGTTGCAGAATATCATATGTAGTATAATTCTATTTTTGATTTTAAAAAAGAAGCCCCAGGTGTATGACCTTGGAAAAAGATGTGGAAGGACATACAAAACTTGATATTGTTTAAAATTGACAGTGGGGAAGAGGAAGTAATTAACCTTCTCCATATATACCTCCACTGGTTTACTTGTTCAAATATGTAGACTTTTCTATGTGAAAACAATTTTTAAAAGTATTCCGTCAATGGATAGGAAACTCACCAGGGCCTCTTTGGGGACCCAAAGACTGGGAAATAATCATGGTTACTAGCTCTGATTCCTCCTATAACAATCTCTTATCTCTTTGGAAATTTTCAGTTAATCATCTTCTAAAATTCTGAGATTTTCCAATTTTCAGCAAATAGCTTCAATGTAAAGGATACCTTCAGGAAAAATCTGTTCACCCCTGTTTCCAGCACAGCAATGAAAAGAAGACAAACCCATCTCTTGGCGAGCACTCTCCTTTGTGATCCTGCCTGAGGGAAGACCAGGGGTGGTTGGTCCCTAAAGGGGAAGAGACCCTGGTTGGTTGGGGAGTCTTCCTAGATAGCAGACTTCCTGAAACTTGAGGCCCAGAGAGGTGCTGCTTGATGGCTATGCTGGCATTTGAACCCAAGTCTCTTTTCCACACCACCTCTGGCTTAGCTAAACCATGTAAATTTGAACCATTTCAACTCTTTCTCTTAATATAACTTTTGAAATCTTGATATAATCTATGAGTTTTTGGTCCTTAGAACTAGAACCAAACTTTCAAAAGCAGTGACATACCATCCTTATTTTTCAAAGTACACACCGTGTGACCTTGTGGATCTTGTGAGTGGATCTGAAACCACTGGAAGTCCTGACTGCCCAATTTGAAAATTATACTTCAGTTTAGATCACTGGTTCTCAAACTAAAATGCATCATAATCACCTGGAGGACCTATTAAAACCCAGATTGTTGGGCTCCAGTTTCTGATTCTGTAGGGCTTAGGTGAGGTCTGATCATTTGCATTTCAACAAGCTCCCCAGTGAGGCTGATCCTCCTGGTTAGGGACCAAGTTTGAGAACCACTCCTTTAGAGGAACCAGCTACCCTTTGTTTTACAGATCTTGTATTCTGCCTCATTACTGATGAAAGTTAGAATCTCAATCAAGGCAAGTTAACTCAATTTTATCAGTTTCACCAAGCTGGAAAAAAATAAATATTTGGGCTACTTTGCTTGTTGTCTTTATCCATGGTGGGTTTTTTGGAATTTAGTGATCTTTTATAGATGTGTGTATTTAATCAACCGTGAAAATCAGTTTATGGCTATTGTTTTATATATTCTGCAGTGGGTTCTCATGGGAAAGAGGAGAGGGCTGTTAAAGATTGCTTCCTTTTTTCCTTCACCTCATTACACATACAAATTCGAGATTTGATGCTATTGGTTTCTTTTAACAAGAAGTTAGCTACGTGTGGTGAATATTAAGAATAAAATTGCGACCAGATTATAAATGTGGCTTAAATTGTGCTGCAGTCTAAATATTGGTACAGTTTCTGGAGAACGCTAAGGGCAATAACCATTAGTTTCAACAAGGGCTTATTGCAGCATAACCAAAGTGCTTATGTTTCTAGTGATGCTTATCAGTGCCACTTGAGCAGCTTGTCTTTCCTTTGAGAATCACACTTGTCTGGAAGTCCTTGCTACGCTAGTATGGCCCAAAGCTCAAGAGGAGCATTCCTCAAAGGGCTTCCCTCCTCACTTTCCTGTGATTCTGAAATTCTTTAGCAAATGAACATTTGTTCTGCTTTTAGAGCCTTTTATTCTTTTCTGTGATTTCACATGTAAGTGAGAAGCAAAACAAAATTGGTAATGATAATGGGGTTCAGGAGAAAAAGGTGACTGGGAGGGAAATTTTCATGAAAGGGGTCATGTATAAGCAGGGCTTTGTAGGGTGGGTTCTTCTGCAGGGGTCTCTGACTTGGCTACACATTGGAATCACCTGTAGTTGGTTTGGGATGGGTCTGGACATTGGTAGTTTTGTTCTCCAGATGGTTCTAAGGTGCAGCTAGTGTGGGGGACCACTCATTGATGGTTCTCTAGGTCACCTGGCCTCATTCTTTGATGATTTTAGGATTTGGACTACAGTTCTGCTTCCCATCAATAGTTTAAGTGGCATGAACATCTGTATAGAGCATCCATTCTCCCTGCAATCTCTTTTCCTTGATGCTCTTTCAGTTGTCTTTTCTCCACCTTACTTCCTCCATTCTTTGTGTAGTTATCTCTAGACCTCTGGTTCTTGGTGATTTTGCCATCAGAGGACACATGGAAGTGTCTGGGGCGGGTTTTTGACTCTCATGACTTGGGGAAGAACGGGGAGATACTGGCATCTAGAGAGGCTAAGGGTGCCACTTAACATCCTACAATGCACAGGAGAGCATTCAAAACAAAGAATTATGTGATACAGAATGTCAAGAGAAAGCTCACCTCTGTGTCTTTGAAGTTTTTCTAATCTCAAGTTGCATGACAAATACATCTTACGTGATGAAACAATAGAACATAACAGAAAGGTTTCATACAATAGAATCTACCCTGATCAGGCATAACGTATTCTTATACTTTTAAAATTCAGTTTCATTAAGGAAAAAAGAAAAGATAGCAGTCATGATTCACTGCCCACTACATTTGCAAACTAATCATTTGCAAAATATGGTTGTAGACTTTATTACCAATGACTACATCCCCACCAGAATTTTGACAAGCATCCCAGTCTAATTGTCACTGTTTTTCTTTTTCTTTTTTTTGGTACTGGGGATTGAACTCAGGGGCACTGGACCACTGAGCCACATCCCCAGCCCTATTTTGTGTTTTATGTAGAGACAGGGTCTCACTGAGTTGCTTAGTGCCTCCCCATTGCTGAGGCTGGCTTTGAACTCGCGATTCTCCTCAGCCTCCTAAGCACTTAGGGAGTCTCAGCCTCCCTAAGTGCTTGCACCACTGCGCCTGGCTTAATTGTCACTATTTTTCTTTCATTTGATTCCTTCCAGAACTCAGTTCCACCCAGCCCTCACCCGATAAGAGCCTCTGACGTGGTGGCCCCTTCCTTTCCATTTCCTATCATCCCTTTCTTGTCCACATTCCCTTGTACCCAGCTCAGGTTCCTGTATACCTCCTCAATTCCCAGGACCCTCTCACCTGTCACCCCACTTCCCTGAGATAATTCTACCTTTGGTTAAACCCACCCTCTGCTCACCCTGCTCCAGTCCCAGGCTGATGAATCTGGCTGGAGGAAATACTCAGCCATCTGCATCCCTTACTTTTGATTCAGGACCATAAACCTCAAGGGGACTCTTGATCCTGCCAGGTCCACGAAGCTTCTAGCCTCACATCACTCTCAGTTAACTGATACCCAGCTGATTACTTAGCTTATTTCAGAGACAAGACATAATTAGGAACTGGTTTTATCATCTTCCCTTTCTAAATCTATTAACCTACTAGTACCTATAGCCTCATGTGCACGGGATCCTGTCTCCTCTCCGCTTTCACTCATGCAGGTATCTTTTCCCTTCTGCATCTTCAGTGTCCCTCTCTTGGTAGGTAATTTCCATGAGAAACATGTTGAAGCATCTTCGTCTTAGGGAAAAAATAGCATTAGCAACAAAACTCCATTGGCCCTCTGTTCTTCCATTTCTTTGCTCTCTCTGCATAGCAAATATTTTTAAAAGAATGTTCATATTCCCTGACACCATTTCCTCTCCATTCGTTCTTTTTGAACCTACTCCAATCTGGCTTTTGCTTCACTCCTTCACTGAAACCACACTTCTCCAGGGACCAATTATTAGTTATCGTCTGCAGCATTTAGCTACTGATTGTCCACTCTTTGGGACAATTTCTTCACCTATCTTTCATGTCACAATCCTTGCCTGGTTCTCCTCTGATCCCTGGCTGCTCAGTCTCCAGTTCTCTTATTGGACCTTGTTCTGGCTTCTGAAATTGGGGGAGGTGCACTCTCACACACCACTTCATGTAGAAACCTGTACAAGTGTCATCTCTTGAAAAGTCATGCTGGCATCCCCTGGCCCCACTCTCAAACATTTTCTTGCTCTCTTTTCATCTTGTCATTCCATGATATTACACACGTGACTCATTCATTGTTCATCTCATGGCTCTTAGAATATGAGCTCAGAAGAGAAATCACCTCTGCCACTGGATCCCCAAGTGCCAAGAACAATGGCTTGGCGCATAGTAACTATTCAACAACAACAACAAAATGAATAATTTGTGAAAGAATGTTACTGGTTACAGAAGTTAGCCTTGGATGAGAAGTAATACATCTTTCCCACACTTGAGAAAGAGCCTAATGTGGAGGTGGAAGAGCAAGGTCTCAGAATACAGTATTTTTAGGCTATGTGCTGAGAATTAGGGGCTCAAGTTTTGAGTGAATGAAGCACATTCTTGTTAAATACTTGTTGAGTGATAGGAGGCACCTGCAGAGGACAGCTAGATGGAGACAAATGGTTGCCTCTCTTATTTTTATCTCTGAAGAGGGGCACTTAAGCAGTCTACTTGGTAACTTTTGCTGCTGGTTGAAGAAGATAAATTGACTTGTCTGAAGTGTTTGTCATTGACCTTAATGTTCTTGTGAATCACTCATCCCCAGGGTCCACTTGACCACATGGAGAGCTATCTCCTCATAAGCATTTAGGCTCATGGATGGGTGGAGCCATCCAGGGGTTCCTCCCAGCACTGCTCTTTCAAGCACCCAAGTTAGAGAGCCCCAGAGCTTGGTGTGTTTAAATGAAAACTCCTCTCCTCTCTTTCTATTTGCATTGCCTCAAGAAAGCCCATTTAATGATTTGGCACCTGTGTATAGGACCTATTTGAAGTGAGTGAAGCTATTTCCAAGTGTGGCCTGAGGTCATCCATGAAAGATCTTTGAAGGAGAGTGTGGATTGTGCCTGGGTTTGAGAGATTACATGGAGGGCACTTAAGGAGGCTTAATTTTCTCCTTGAGGGGCTCTCTTCTGGGCTAAATGCTTATCACTCCTGGGCCCTCCCCCACTGGGCTACAGGAGCTGAACCCATGGGTAAGATGTCAGCCCAGGCAGCCTGCAGAGGCCTAGCCACAAAGCAGTTGAAGGAAAAAAAGAAATGGCAGATACCTTTGTGGGATATCTTCATGTGATTTAAAGGAAGTTAATAAGTTTATTATTATTGTCTTTTTTTTTAAGGGAAGCTTGAATGGTTCTAGGGTAGCCACTCCATTTTATAAGAGAATTAAGG
This sequence comes from Geosciurus inauris, assembly GCA_004024805.1. NCBI lineage: Eukaryota > Metazoa > Chordata > Mammalia > Rodentia > Sciuridae > Geosciurus > Geosciurus inauris. The sequence goes on along the minus strand of PVHX01002578.1, from coordinate 40,386 downwards.
GCCAGAAAGTTGCAATGCTTGGCAAAGCTGGCACTAGTACCCTGCTTTCCTGACCACTGCTAGGCCCTTTCTCCTTTTCTTGGGATGTGCTGTTGGATCCTGGGACAAGCCAGGGAAGCCTGTTAACAATGCTGGTTCTTAAATCTCATCTGCTTCACTAAACTGAATCTTCAAGGTAGGCAGCATCTAGGGAGGCTCCTAGGAGAGGTTGCCTCAGAAGAGTGTGGAAGACATCAGATGCAGGATAATCATCTTCACTAGGACACACCTTGCTCTGGGCTGTACCCCCCTTGGTTACTAGACCCTGTAAGTTTCCATTTTTAATGCATATAGAAAGAAATTTTGGGGGGGGAGGAATTTAGTTTTCTGATATTTTCCCAATGTGTTTTGTCCTTTTTACATGAGAAAACTGATGCATTCAGTTTGAGAAAATCACCTCCTTGAGGGCTTTTATGATTGGGGTTCCTGTGTGAGTGCTGAGGGTGCCTCCAGATGACCTCAGATTTAACCAGAGAAACTGGTTGCCAGCCAGAGGCTGACCAAGAGTGCTGCTTTCACAGAAGGAAAAGGGGATATGAGCTGACTTGACAGAGGTGATTTGATAGTTGCAAGGCATGACAAATCATTTGCTGGTGAACATGGTGCAAACCAAGATGGGGTGCTCCCATCTTGGGACAGCTGCTGCAGGCTAGAGACTGCACAGTGGAGCCTGCAGATGCCTCACCCCCTACCCTGGAACTGGCCCTCTGATGAACCCCATAAGGTGTTTATATGGAGCTTTATGAATGTGCCTGGCAAAGACACTAGAACATGCCCTGGGGAATCTGAGAAGCATCAGATGGCCAGATGGCCCTCCCCAGAAGGACAGAAGAGTGCTTTTCTCTTGAAATGGAAGCTGTTAGTTTGTTAGGGCTGAGAAAACAAAGTACCACAAACTGGGTGGCTTAAAAAAAAAAAAACACCACAAATTTATCATCTCAGTTCTGGAAGCTAGAAGTCTTAAGACCAAGGGCTTATTCCTTTTGAGGACTGTGAAGCAGAATCTGCTCTAGGCCTCTTTGCGTGGCTTGTGAATGGCTATGCCCTAGTCTGTGTTCACACTGCCTCCCCTCTGTTATGTTGCCTGTATCTGTGGTCAGAGTTCCCCTTTTACAAGGCACCAGTCATACTGCATTAGGAGCCACCCTAATGCCTCCTTCAACTTGATTATCTCTGGGAAGACTCCATCTCTAAGTAAGGTCATATTCAGAGACAAAAGAGGATAAGAATTGGACATAGCATTTTTTGGAGGGTTATAATGGGGGGGATCACACAGGGAGGCTGCATGGAATTTTTCTGAATCAGAAGCTGAGGTTTCAACCTAGGAATTGGTATTTTTATTTCCCCCCTAGAGGTTTTGATATGCTCAAAAATGTAAGTCCTAATGCGCTCCACTATGAACACAATATTGCAGAGGGAAAACCCACCATCACCACCCCCAAATTATTATTTGAGTTGTCAGCTGGCATGCACAAGAGGCCCACAGAGGCATTGTGGGGAGGTGCTCATTGGAATCAGGGGAACATTATATACCTTGTACCCATGGTGATCAGCATCTTGTACAGGACCCCTGCCACTGTACTGATGCGAAGGGTCTGAGCTCTTAGGCTGCCCAGACTGTGCTAATGGAAACTCAGCAAATGTAAAAATCAATCAGGTTTGAACTTTTTGAGTGCTACAGATGCGCCTTGTACCACAGTAGGGTGGGGAGTGGGAGATAAATTGAGAGGGTGCATTCACAAACACTGTGTGTTTTATCAAGGCAAAAATAAAATCAGCAAAAGGATAAGGCCAAAAAATGGTTATGATTATTAAGTATTTATCATTATAAAATATACTCATATTAACTAAAATGTACTGGGGCATGCATGCACAGTGCCAAATAGTTACTGGGGGAAAATTTTAAAACTTGGATGCTTAGGCCTCACCCTAAATTTTCTTTCAGCAGGTATAAGGTGGGACCGAAAACTTCTGAGCTGATGGTCCAGGGATTAGAGCAGGCAACCCAATATTGGTGAAATACTGTCACTCCATAATTTATCTATTGATATTACAATGACAGCCTCTTGGAAGAATGAAAACCATTGTAAGTCTTGGCCATTAGTCTATAGATTATAACCCATACTCAGGACCAAGGTCCAAGTTATTTCACTATTGTAACTTTATTTGAGTGATTATATAACAAGATTCATGGTCTCTTATTGGTACATTTCTTGGGGTACAATTCTTGGATCCCACCATTGGAATTACCCAGGATTAAAGATAATCACTGTAGAGATTTTAATTTGGTAGGTTTGTGTGGGGCTCAAGAATGTTTAGTTTTCATAATCAGAAGATTCTTAGGTCTACTGAAGTTTGAGTGCCCTTAACTATGGCTTGGAAATCATTTATGCTTTTCACCAGAAGCTAGTCACACAGTAGTGTTATAAAAAATGTTAAATGGTTTATTGTGGCTTTTGTTCTCATTTTTTGGCTTGTAATGCTATTGTCTAGTCTGAAGCTACCAGGACTTCATTCTGCAGTACTTTTAATACATTGTTCAATTTCTCTCTCCATAATCCCTCCCTTCCTATTTTTACATAAGCTAATGCAATTCATTTTAAGGTAAGTTTTAAAAAGTTTTTTAATCAGGTAAATTCCTTTGGAGTACTGACTGTATGTGAATTATATTAAAGATTTTTGGAGTTAATTCAAGAAGGCTTTTGTGGTTTAAAACTGCACAGGTGGTTAGGAATGACTTTTAATAGAAATATGTTTGTATTCTTGGGCTGTGTGTGCATATTTAGAAAATCTAGTAAATGCTTACATATGGGAGGGGGGGTGGGGAGGAGGATCTTTCTTCTATTAGTGATGGAGATTCAATTGCATTGACTGGGACAATAGATCTTGGTATCCTGTGCTCATTCCTTGCAGATGTTTCTGTAAATTGATCCCCTCTCTCCTCTGGAGACAAGATTTTCGGTTCTGTATTCTTCCTTCTGGCAAAATGTGGACCTGTACTTTTAGAAAGGGGAGCCAAAAGTAATTTTGTGTCATTGGGTCATATATGTCATGTCACTTTATATAATGTATTCTTGAAAAATTAGAGCTAAAACTGCAGATAGATCTGCATTGTTGGCCACAGTTGATAGAACTGTATACCTAAAAAGGATGAATTTTATTATATACATAATTACATTTAAGTAAACTCGACATTAAAAATGTACCAGGGGGATGTGTCGATTTAGCCATACTTTTTGTGAATTGGTTTACAAAATAAGGTTTCCTTTTGTGAAGCCAATGTCCCCCAGGATCTGTGGTTTCATAAGTGTTTCAAAACCATTCTGTATCCATTCTCTTTTAGTGCTCTGTGGGAGGAAAGGAGTGGCATTGGTGCAGGATTGCTGAGGGAGGGACTTGGCTCATTCATTACTCTTAATCATTTTCTTCTTAGTCCCACCTCTGGTACATGGTGGGAGTTCACAAAGGTCTGGAGGAGTAATTAAACCATACTGTCAACAAACTGAGGTGCAGAGAGGCCGAGTGGCTTTTCCAGATATGTTAATAAGATGGCAGAGGTGGGAGAAGAGTCCTTCAGGTCTTCCAACTCCTAAGTCGGTGCCTTGTAAATTCATATTTTTGTAAGTCTGGAGTCCTTTAAGCTATGGTGCACCTGTATGCTTGTTATGGGTTTGGAGGCAGCCTGTTCTTGTGGAGAAACCCTGGTTTTGGAGTTACTCAAGTGGGCAAATCTTTTTCTATGTGTCTACCAAATAAAACAAAACACACCTGAGCTCTGCCCTTATGGATTGCACCATATGGAAGGGTATGCATGGATAAAGATTTTAAAAACAAACCGGAGGAGGGATGAGTGTTGTGTGCTGATGTAGAAGCCTCCCACACATTTATAGTGTGACCTTGACATGTCACCCACCTTCTGTAAGCCTTAGTATTCTCATCATTAAAATGGGTATATTATCCCTATGGATTCAACAGATGGTGGCTGTAAAGCAGACTGTGCATGTTTCTGGGCCTAGGAGTAATTAGCCATAACTTCTTCAGGTAAGTAAATGGATGTGTATGTTTTTTGTCCCTGTGCTGCTTTGGCACTCGTAGACTACCGCAGGACAGGAGTTTCATATGTTTTTCATTTAAAGAGTGCCAGGACTGGGGAAAGTTTGGGACCTCACTTGCCTCTCTACACGTACTCTATAGTGCCCCAGAGCTGTTAACTGAAGAGAACAATGGGCACACAACAGGTGAGGGTACCTGCATGTTTGTGGACTCTTTAAATGAGAGGTTCTCAGAGTTTGCTACTTATAAGACTCACCTGAGTATTTATTAAATTTACGTCGTTCACCAGACCTACCCTGGTGCACTTAACAGTTATCCCATGTGATTCTAGTCAGGGACATTTGGGAAACACTAGATTCGAGTATAAATCTCTTTGCCCTTGCTATTTAAGGTTGGTCCCATAAGCTGGCAAGTTCGTTTGAGAACTTGGAAATCCAGAATCTTGGGTTCCACCCAGACTACTGACTCAGAATTTGCCATTTAATCAGAACTTCAGGTGAGCTTGTGTGCATAATAAGTTAGGGGAAGGGCTTGCTTAGAGGATAGGAACATCTGTCAACCTTTCAAATGTGGGGCTGGTGGTAAGATAACCTTTTCTGGAGAACTGGAAGGGATGGTAGGCCAGAGATTAAACTCAGGTTTCTGAGTCCAAATTGAGTGCTTGGACAACTCCTGACCCCATGGTTCTCACTGACTCAGGATTCATCTCCAGTTCTGATCGTAAGGACTGCATTGCCCTCCTCTTAATGCTACTCTTAGAAAAATGATGCCCAGGGACAGGAAAGCATGTTGTCCTGCATGGCTGGGACCACCCACATGTGTCATAATTCTTGTCATCCATTAACTTCCAGGATGCCTTCTCAATGTCCCTGAGAAAAGACAGATCCAAATATAAAATTCAGCGATTTTGAGTACTCGGAGACCTGTGGGGGTTTGCATCATACCAGTGGTGGGTCCCTGAAAATGTTGTTTTATTCCCATCCAAGGACAGGATCAGAGGGAGTACAGTTTTTCTAATGCTCCTCCAGACTCTTAAATCCTCTCTCTCCAAGTACAATGTCAGAGAAATTACCCTGCGAGGCACTTGCCAAATGGCTTGAAATAAGCGTCCGTGCACATTTCCGAAAAGACAATTAGAAGCTTATTTGAGGAACCAAAGGCCTGCTGTGCTAGACATTCGTCAGAGAGAGCTCAGTGCCAATTTGGGAAACTCTCCTGGGGGTTTTTCTCATCCTAGCCCCTGCTCTGAAGCTGAACAAGAGAAGTGGAGAGACCACCAGGCTTGGGAGAGTGGACAGGGAGGAAGAGAAAAGAGGCCAGGATGTGCGAGAGAAATGAATGTCCCTGTCTCCTCCAAGGAGAACTGAAGTATTTGCAGATAAAATCAAGCGGAAAAGGGAAGGTCATTACAAATTCATCAACACTTGAATCATATTACTAGTTACCACTGGTGTCCTGGCCTTGAAGATTGTTTAGAAAACTGAGCCATAGCAAGGATGGGATTCTGCCCAAGGTCACACTTTGGGTTAGGGGCAATGCCTGATCATAATCCAGGGATCTTAATTAGTTCCTTGTGCTGCCCCTTGTGCTCTGCTGCCTGCCATCTGGGATGGAAGATCCTTAGAATGTGAAATTACAATGATTGGATCCAGATGTGCTAACCCTACCCGCCTTAAAGCTAATATAATAAGTTTTCTAAAAAAATGAAATAGAATATTTTAATCTTTGGTTTCACTTGCTAGTCCACCTATGTTTACAGGTAAAAAGGTCAGAAAGAAAAATCACAAGACAGTAAATATCCGTATTGTTTGGGATGCTACACCATACTGTGTTTCTCTTGGCTTTAATCTCCATATAGAGTGACCTCGGGGACACAGGACAGGAAGACCTCTGCCCTGCAAGTGGCAGCATGTTTGTGTTCAAAGTTAGGGCAGAATTTATATGCTGTTGCCAAGGTCTACAGAGACAAGTGCATATTAAGTTTTAAAAATTGAAGTATAGGAAGGCTGAAACTTTACAGTGATTCTTCTACCTTAAGTAGGGAATCTGAAGGAGCTCCAGTGCAGAGACAGGGAGCCATTTTTGTGATGAAATGCCAGATTGCTTATGTAGAAAATCTGAAGCCTGTAGTGTTTCCCCCACACAGTTGAGTAATAGATTGCATGTTGTCTTGATTAAATATGGTTTAATGTGTATGGTCCTTTTGTTTCTGTACTCTAGATTGAGTGGTGAGGGCAGGAACCAAACCTTTCATTCTCTTTTTAGCAGTCCAAGGGCATGTTGTTAAATGATTAGAGCATCAGCTGCAGTGGTCGGGAGAGATGGCCTTAGGAAATTGGATATGAGGTAGAGTGCTGAATTTTGGTGTCCTTCCATGTGGTGTTGGCTGTGTCCACCAGACCATTACAACTTCCTTTCAATCATGTCATATTGATCAAACTCAGAAAAGTGTGTGTGTGTGTGTGTGTGTGTGTGTAAAATTTGTTCAGGAATTAAATCCCTTCAGTTGGCTTTTTGTGTTTTAATGTTCTACATCTTAGGATTAAACCAATCACAGATCAAAATAGTTGAAAAAAATAATTGCATCTGTTCTGAACATATGTAGACGTCCTCAACTTTATTGCCTAAAGCTTATACAACCTTTACTTTGTATTGGGTACTATAAGTAATCTAGGATGATTTAAAATCTATGGGAGGGTGTGGGTAGGATGTATACAAATACTATGCCATTGTATATAAGGGATTTGAGCATCTGCAGATTTTGGTATCTGCTGGGCATCCTGGAAACGATCCCCCTCAAATACCAAAGGGTGAGTATACCAGAAACAAGTAGTCATTGGTGCCAGAGGTTTAATTTGACTTGAAAACTCTGTGTGGGTGTGTTTGGGGGAATGCCATGCTTGAGTTCAGTGGTGGAACACCAGTATCCCACAGGAATTAGGTTCAAGAACCACTGGTCTTGGCCTTGCCACTCAGGCCAGGAGGAAGCTAGGGTTGGTTGTTCACCTGGTGGCTGAGTTCAGCAAGCTCCTCCTAGTGTGGTTGTGGGACCAGTAGCAACAGGATCACTGGGAACTTATTAGAAATGCAGATTCTCCAGCCCTACCACCAAACTATGGGACCATCAACTCTGAGTGGGCTAAGGAAGCTGTTTTGTCACAGATTCTCCAGGGTATTTTGATGCCTAGTGATCTTAAGAGAATCTTGTTGAATAGTACTTAGCAGCAAAAGCTGTTTGGACATGCAGTCTGGTGGATCTTTCCTAAAGCTTTTCATGTTGGACTGGTTTCTTGTTCTGGTAGGAGGCTGAGTTGATGGGGTAAGTAAAATTAGATTCCCATTAGTGCTCAGTAATAATTAATAACAGCTCTAAAGTCTAGACGAATAGGATCTTCGAGCCTACCTCAGAGTTGGTCCTACCAATATCATGCTTCGGCTGTGATCTAAGGACATTTCCTCTCAAGGATGCCTTTGACAGTTCTGTTTCAGTCAGGAATAGAGATGGATTGATGTCGGGGAGGAAAGAGTGGGAGAGTTGTGCATACTGTCCAAAGACCATGCAGGGAGAGAGATCTCATTGAGGAACTGTCTTCGCAAGGGACAGGTCTGAGGCAGGTTTCTCACCTGTGTTTCTGCCAGTTTTGATAACAAAGCTGTTTGATGATCATTCTTTTTCTGTAAGTGCTTTTTCAGAGTAAAAGTTGAAAAAGACTTGATTTCTGCAACATTTCTTGGTGTAACAAATGATTCAAAGTGAAACAAACTAAATGTTGAGATAGGATTTACTTTGACTTTGAGGAGAAGGGGGGCAGTTATAAAGCATTCATTCAACACTTGCTCTGTGTTGGGGAAACAGGAGAGCAAAGTAAGTCAGGACTCCTCCCAGATAGGGGTAGCCTGGAGGTGGTACAGCTGCCAGGCTTTGCCTTTGCAGGGAACAGGATGTACTAGGGGTTGGGCCAGTAGTTCAGAGGCTCCATGACTGGCAGGAGTGTTTTCCCAGGCTGGAATTTGTGCAAAGCTGCGAGACTGTCACTAAACTGTGTTCAGAGATCTAAGTTCCATCTTTTAGGATCTCTGTGTTGTGGGGTGCCCCACCTTGTCCTTACAATTTAATCATGCCCTGTTTTAATTGAAGCTTTAGTTGGCTTAAAAATACTTCAGGGAAGTCAAGTCTTCTTTGAAGACTGTAAGAAATAAAATTAAAAACAAAATCTCCTCTCAACCCAGAAAACCTCTGCACAAAGGTAGAAGAGAAAGAAAAGGATTTTATTATTGACCAGAACATGATATGCATCATAGACAAATAACTAACGTTACCCCAAAGAGGGAAAGAAAAAGTGGGATACAACCCACTGTTATTTGTGTGCATGTCTGGGGGACCAGGTGCTGAGGATTGAACCCAGGCCTTGCATGTGCCAGGAAAGTGCTCTACTACTCAGCCCATATCCTAAACTCTGGTGACTACAGAATATTGTATCACATAGACATGTCATATGAATAACTGATGTTTATAACTTTTTGTAATCAGGCCCTTAGTTTTGGATAGTGGTTTCTTTTTCCTTCCCTGTACTGGAGAGTGAACCCAGGGGCACTCTACCACTAAGTGACATTCCCAGACATGTTTATGTTTTTATTTTTAAAAATGCTTTTATTAGTGCATTATATTTATGCATGATAGTTGGGTTCATTTTTACATAAGCATACGTATATGAAATCTAATTTGCTTCATTTCAGTCTCCAGTGCTTCTCCTTTTCCTCCTTTCCTCCCTTTCCCTATTTCACTTCCTCTACTCTACTGGTTATTTATTTATTTATTTGTTTGTTTGTTTATTTATGATTTGTACTTTATAAAGGTGGAATTCACTGTGGTACATTTTTACACGCACATAGCATGATTTTGTAAAATTCATTCTGTATTTCCTCCCCCTTTCTATCTCTCCTCTTTCCCCTGGCCCCAGTCTTCTACTCCAGACTGATCTTTCCTCTGTCCTTATGATATCCAACCCCTCCTCTTTTTCCCTCCTTACTTGGTTCTTGCTTCCACATGAGAGAAAAGTTTGACTCTTGATTTTCTGAGCCCAGACTTCTTTATTTATTTTTAAAATTTTGAGACAGGGTCTTATTAAGTTGCCCAGGTAGGCCCTGAGTCTGTGATCTTCCTGCCTCAGCCTCCCCAGTAGCTGTGATTAGAGATGTGCACCACTGCACCCAGAGACAATAAGGTTTTCTTTAAAGGTTTTGATATAACACATTATTGTCAGATTAAGCATCTCTGGACAGAAATCTTTGTGATAGGAACCCAAATTATTTCCTCAGAGTGATTTCCTAAAAGTAGAATTGGTAGGTACAGCTGGGTGTGTGGCACACCACCAGCAGTTCCAGCCACTAGGGAGGCTGATGCAGGAGCATTGCAAATTTGAAGCCAGGCTAGGCAACTTATCAAGACCCTGTTCCAAAATAAAATTTTAAAAAGGGCTGGAGATATAACTCAGTGGTAGAGTGCTTTTTAACATGTGGAAGATACTGGGTTAAATCTTTAGTACTGGAAGGAAAAAAAAAGCAAGTACATTTCAAAGTTTTTCTTTTTGTTGAGGAATAGCTTCCATAAAGTACACAAATTTTAATTAAACTTAATGACTTTTACACATGTGAACACCCAAGTAGCCACTGTCCAAATCAAAACAGAACATTTCCATTTCTAGCACAGTGCCCAAAAAATCCCCTTGTGTCCCCTCCCGGTTAAGGTTCACACACTCCTCAGCAATAGCCACTATTGCCTTCACCAGTGAATACTTTTGTCTGTTTTTGAACTTCACTGAATCACCAGAATGTGCTCTTTTGTATGTGGCTTCTGTGAGATTCATCTGTACTGTTACCCATATCAGTAATTCTTTTGCAGGAGAGTGTTCTGTTGTTTGATTGAATGTACCAGAGTTATCTGTTCTTCAGGATACAACCCATTATGTTCATGCTTTTAAGATTAAATTGCTAATTTTTTCATATTTTTAGGACTTGAAATTGGGTAGACACTTTGCAATTAGTTGACAGCTGAAGTTAGGCCCATGTCCTGCCTGGGAGTGGGAGGAAAGCATCATCTCGTCTGATGGTCCATGTCCAAGGGACAACACTTTGGTGACTATGAGAAGGGCTTATTGCCATGGTTAGGGTGGCTTGAGGATCGTGGAAGCCAGGGCTTGGTGTGAGCTCATGGAGGATCCTAGGAGACTGGGCTCTGCCTCTGGTGTAGGAGTTGATCTTAGATAATGACCCCCTCCCCCTGACCTCAGGATAGTCTGAAAAATGAGGGATTGGACTTGAGTTCTGTGACCCCATGACGTGGGACTTGAGTTCTGCTCCCCTCCCAGTTTCCCCAAGCTGCCATTCCTTCCTCCCCATATCCAGAACACTCTGGGTAGCAGCTATTGCCACCCAGTGTTGTAGTCTAACTCATCAATGTTGCAGATCACCAGGTTGCAAACCAGCTTTTGGAACTCAAGTTGGAGAGTACCTCATTGATGGTGTTAGGTGTTGGGGGCATTTGTTGACAGGCAGGCCTCCGGGGATAATTCTGTATCTGAGAGTTGTCATCCAGTCCTTGCTCTTCTCATCTGGCTCATTCTGCCTCTATAATTAATTAAATCAATTAATTCTGCCCCTCCCCACTTCCTGGCTTGCTTTCTTCAATGTGTGTGATTTCTGGATGTTCCATCTTCTTTGTTCTACCCTTTGGTGATTTGTCCTCAGTGGCAGGTCAGCCATTTGGTCCTGGGTTGATCCAAAACACCTGTGGAGACTCAGAAACTGGCAACGCCTGGCCCTCTTTCCAGGAGAGACTGATCTAGATGATCTGGAGCAGGGCAGTGAGATAAGATACAAACAGCTGCCCCTGGAGACTCCCCATGAGGTTCATGTACTGCAAAGCAATGTGGGGCTGGCTTCTCCCAGGAGGAGGAGGTTATCTTCATGCAGCCCAGGATCTTATTATCCCGTGTGATCTGCACCTCTGTCACCAGCATCTGTCTCTATACCTGACAGATAGGTGCCCTGCACATGTGTGAATGAATGGTCAGCTCAAGCCACAGATCATTTTTTACATAAACTGTCAGTAAAAATCAGGTATTTCCCATCTAAACTGAAGAAATTGATGCTTAGGATATCAGGGCCCTAATTGACTTTATGGTAACTTAGCTTCTCTGAAGACTGACCTCGAGAGTAATTTTTACTAAGTGTGATTTGAGTAGCAGAAAGGGTAGAAGCACAATCTTAGGGTCCTGACACCAGTATTTGAATCCTGGTTGTGATACAGATTTGCTGTGAGATATTGGACAACTGAACTGTCCAGTTTCCTCATCTGTAGGATTGGAATAACAACAGTAACTACCTCAGTGAGCTGTGGTGGGATTAAATGAGACGAAGCCTAATCCCATCAGGCACTTAGCATGGGTCTGGTATAGCATAACCACTCACTGTTTTCCTTTTGCCTAAAATAATAGTGACTGTGATAGTTGTATGGTACCCACTTAATGTTATAATTTGCCACACCCTACATTGCCCTACTGAAGGCCATGAGGCTTCTCCTAAGCGATGCACCTGGAATTGGGAGGGGCTGTACAAAGGAGAGGTGGATGAGAAGCTGAGAGAGACCTGGGACAGGCTTGGTCCTGTCTTTCCTGTGTGAGGTCTGCGGAGAGGTGGGAGCCTGTGTGCTCTGACTGAGGCAGTAAGTGGGAGGGGCGCATATCCTGGGACCAGGCTGCTCAGCACCTTGGGCCACTCTTCAGCCTCCAGCTCAGGGCTTTCTTCCTCCTGGAAGTCTCATTAAGCTTACCTGGGAGCCTTTAAACCCTGCAATTGCCCAGCCTAGCAGAGACCAGTTTAATCAGAAACTCCAGGCTTCACCCCAGGTATCCCTTGGGTTTCTGTTTTCTTAAAAGCTCCCCGGGTGATTCTAATGTATAGTCAGGGATAACACTCTGGCACAGGTCCACTGCAACGAGGCCCTACAGTCTCTGAGCTGTGCCCAGGATGTGCATCTGTCAGGCTCCCTGGTAAGTTCCCTTCCTTTGAGGGGCCCCTTGGCCTCTCCTCACAATTGCAGTAAGTGGCACTAACTTCAGTGGGATCCAGGGGCAAGACAAAGCCTTCTCAACATAAAGAGACTGCATGGCTTTTTATAGCAGATGGTTGGATTTCACCAGAGATGCTTCCCAAGAGGACTAGGAAAGGCAGGAATATAGTTAGTTGTCTCGACCTGTTAGTGCAGTGGTTGGGGAGTGCATCTTCCTGCTTGGTCTTCCTGCATTGGTATCCACACGTAGGATGATAATAACTGTGTATTATTAGATAAATGGTGTGAACACATTTGCATAGGATTTATCCTCTTTGGTCTTAATTACACCTCCTGCAAGTGCTGATACACCAGGGTTGGGTTTCAACCCACCTTTCTTCTGTAGGATTCTCTTGGTATGTAGCTTTGACATCATTAGTTTTAGTAGTAGTTGCTCAGTTAACTTGCTGCCATTGTTTATGGAGAGACTACTCATTGCTCCTCCTGTAAGGAGTCATTGTTCACCAATTGCCATCATTCCAGGTGTGATGAGAACTGCTGGAGGCATTGGAGCTACCACCCTTTTGTTTCCTTCGGTTTCTGTCACTTCTTGACTGGATGAGAGTGGAAAATTGGTCAATTGTCTTTTTCCAAAGCATAAGAAACCTACTGTGAAAGTTTTTGTTCTGAGACCCTGCCTGGGGAGGACCCTGGGAGCCCACATTCATGCCTTAGAAGTGACTCCTGTTGTCACACACACAGGCACACAGCCTCTATGTGGGCTGCCCTGTGCCTATATCAAAGTGTAAAAGTAGAGGTAGACACAACCTGAAAAGGTTTCCATTTTCCTCCCTATTTCATTAGACTTTGTACCAGATCCTTCTGCCCTCCTGGGGCTTCCCACCTAATCTGGGAGTCAGGAATGGACCTTAGGGCCCTGGCTTGGGGCATAGGGTGCAAAGAAACAAATTCTGTGGGCTTTGACTGACTGGGAATGGGATGGGAGGAGAAAAGGGAATGTGGGCAGGAGCCTTTGAAACCTGGACATACAACAACTTGGATTGGCTGGTGAATTCTTTGTATGATATTGGGATTAGGCCTCAAATGTGGAAATTTGCTTAAACTACTAGTCAGCTCCTTGGGTAATGTGGGGCGGGCATGCTGGGAGCGAGCTGTTCATTCAGTTCTGTCTTTCCACTGTGGTTTTGGGTTAGTGTGCAGCTTCATGGTTTTTTGTTTCTTTTTCATTCCCTGAGCAAACATTTTTTGTGAAGTCCTGCCTGTGGTGAGCTGGGGACAGAGCTGCCCACAGTGCCTGCTCTCCAGAGGCTGAGATTCCAAAGCTGCTGGGCCAAGGGTGGTCTGGAAGTATCTGAGTTGGGATCAGTTTCTGCCTTGTTCAAATTGCAGATTTTTTGCCTTACCCTATTCTGCTAAATTTGCATTTTTAATAAGCCATCCAGACCTTCCTCTCCATTGATAGCCTACTACAAAATTTGAGTAAGCCTTGCTTTGGGGTATTGCGATCATTTGGGTGAGAAACAATTGCGATTGAAGTGGCAAAAGGGGAGAGAGAGGGCTGCTTCCAAGACTCGATGAGGCAGGGTCAGTAGAACTTCCAGTCGTGAGTGATGGGAGGTTTCAAGGAGGCCTCAAGGGAGTTGGTTTGGGTGTTTCACTGGTGGTGATGGGAGGGGAGGGTTTGAGAATGTTAATTTTTGAGGTCTTTGTACCATATCCCACTGTTCTTATCCATAGGCTTTAGGACTTAGGGGTCCAAAGAGGAGGGCTGTCTCCTGGGAACTATGGAGGGTAATTTGTTGGCCCTGCACAGATTTATAACCAGGGAAGCCATGTCATTCTGTCTGAGTGGGGTTTTCTTGCTTTCATCCTCCTTGGCTAAGCCTCTGCCTGGGTCTTACTATAATTTCCATGCTGAAACACCCTCCATTTCCTAAGTGACTTGGGGTCAGCCCCCAAAGTGGAACTTGAATGTGGCAGGAAAAGGCAGCAGAGGGGGAAAGCTGGGGTGAGATGGACAGAATTTGGCCACATTCACCTTGGCCAGTTGGAAGGGTTGGGTCAGGCCTACTCTTTCCCCTTCTGCAGCAGGCCCAGCCTTGTGGGACTCTGCAAGTGCCTGCCCTGCTTCTCACGCAGAGCTGGTTGCCTCTCATGTTCTCAAGTTTATTCATTCAAGTTACTGAAGCTTTCTCATCGTAGGCACAGCTGATATTTGGGGCTGGCTAATTCTCTGTTGGTGGTGGTAGGGCAGGGGGCATATCTGTGCATTGTAGGATATTTAACCAACCACATCCCTGAACTCCTCCCACCACTACATGCCACTGGCCATCCCAGCTGTGAAAACCAAGAATGTCTCCAGACATTGCTGGATGTCCCCTAGGGGTGTGGGTGTGTGTATGTAAAATCACTCTATTTGAGAAGCACTGATATAACCAATATTGACTGAGTCCTTTTTAAAATTCTGCCACTAGGGAAGAGTAGTGAGTAAACCCAGCTCACTTTCTAGTTAAACCCAAGTCTGCCCTGCAGAATATGTCAAGGAGGCCTCCTTAGGTTTCCAGGAGAGATGTATTGGCTGGGGCACTTTAGTCTGTGGACAGGGTTCTGTCTGTCCAGTGCTTCTTCATCTGTTGCACCTGGGCATCCTATTCCAGGGTTGCTGATGAGATTGTGCTTGCTTTTACTACCCATGCTGAGTTCAAAGGACAACCTTGTACTGCTGTCACTAGACAACAATAGGCTCCCTTGGTCTCATTGAGCTTCTGCATTTCTCTTCTCTCTCTCTTTTTAAGAATTTAACCCTTATTTTTTATTTGTTTTTTATGTAGTGCTGAGGATCAAACCCAGAGTCTCATTCATGCTAGGAAAGCACTCTGTTGAGCTACAACTCCAGGCCCTTCTCTCTCTCTCTCTCTTTTTTTTTTAACATTTTTTAGTTGTCAGTGGATCTTTTCATTTTATTTATTTATTTATATGTGGTGCTGAGGATCGAACCCAGGGCCTGAACACATGCAAGGCAAGTGCTCTACCACTGAACCACAACCCCAGCCCAGGCCCTTGTCTTTGGGGTGGTTTCTCAGCAGATGCTTCATCCCTCCTGGTTGTCCTCAGAGAACAGTCTCTAGCCAGCAAATTTGGTCAGACAATCCCTTTCAGATTGCTCTCTTTCTTTTTCTCTGTTTCTGGACAAGGCCCTGCCCCATGCCTACACTGTCAAAATCTTCTCTCCTTGGCCAGCCAATGAGCTGGAATGGATCTTGGCTTTCTAGCCTCTTCTTTGGGAAGACCCTGATTCTATTTTGTTGCTTATCCTTGCTGTTGCCCTTCAAACATTGTGGTGTGTGTTGAACATCCCTAATCCAAAAGTGCAAAATTCCAAATTTAGAATCTTCTGAGAGTTGACATGCCACTATGAATAGAAAATTCCATACCTGACCTTGTATGATGGGTGTCAGTCAAAACATGAGTCCACTACAAATATTGAATAAAACTACCTTCAGGTTATGTATAAGGTGTATATGAAACAATGAACTTTGTGTTTAGACTTGGGTTCCATCCTCATGACGTCTCATTATGTACATGCAAATATTCCAAAATTCAATATCCCAAACACTACTGGTCCCAAGCATTTCAAATAAGTGTTATTCAACTTGTGATTGCCTTGTTTCTTGCCTGGAAACTGAGAATTGTTCCCAGGGCCAGGCAGTGTCAGGTACATGAAAAGCATCAATAAATCTTTATAGAATGACTAGCATCGGACTCATAGGACATAGATCTTATTCTTTCTGAAATGTGGGCCTGCTTCTTGGAAGGTAGGATCCACAGGGTCTGTGAGTGTGGGAAGATGTCAGGACCCTCATCTTCCTGCTTTTATACATTTATCAGCATCCTCCACCTGCTCTGCCAGTTACCATTTTGGTGGTCTTGCTTTTCCTCAGACTGATTTTCTGTCTGTTCCTAAAAAAGGATGGAAGATTCACTTATTTGTTGGAAGATAAATTTTAATAGTTCATATATGCTACATTTCCTGGGTAGATTTGCTTTTTTATAAGGAATATTAGAAATTAGGCCAAAGAGCCACAGGAAGAAAGATGAAAGGAGAGGGAGTCCCATACTGTTGTGGTGGTCTTAATTCTGTTGACAGCCTGCAGCTTGAGTTGGGTTAGTGCAAACAGTAAGGGTTCACACCCAGGACCTCTGTTTGTCTTTATGGATGCTCAGACATTTCCTTCTGTACTTGGTTTCTGTGGTCTGTGTTTAGTGTAGACGTAATGTTTGTGTCTTTAGACTTTAAGAACAACAGTGGGAGCAGGATTGTAAACTTGGTTCAAGGAGGAAACCTCATGAAACCGATCTGCCTTGACCAGCTGGCCATTTTCAGGAAAAGTTTACTCTTTTCTGGTGTAATAGGAGTGGGTTGGTTTGGCTTTCCGTACTCACGGGTTAATTTTTTTAGTTTCTTGACCACAGTTAAATGTGGGAATTTCTTTTGAGGGAAGAGTGAGATCGTAGGAGTTATTTGTTCTTATTTCTTTAAAGAGATGGCATGTGGAACCTGACAGGTACCTCTGGGAAAGGTGGTTGTATGTTGCTGGATGTTCAAGGTGTCATGTTGTGTGTTAATTTCAAAGTATGGGAATTCTAAGAGTGTCACTGTTTCCTGTTGGTAAAGGGTAGACAGTGTCTTTGAGTTATTAGTAATATGAATTAGTATGCATTGATTCCTGAGCCTGGCTGATGTTCAAGAAGATCTCTTGGGAGAGTTTTGAAAATGCAAATTGCTGAATTTTACCCAGATGCTTTCAATTAGAGCCTCTGGGGCGTAGGTGGAACCTGGGTCCTATTTCAAAAGCTTCCCAGGGGAGACTGATGTAGCCAGCCTGACTTCAATCTGAAGACCATGGATATAACATGCCAGTTTTGACAATGGCTAGAGCCGTTGTCACTCTGACATGGAGGTCAGGATGGGTCCTAAGCACTGACTCTTGGGGTCCCAGTGTTCTTATGATGGTAGTGTTGCAGGGAGGAGGTAGAAATGCCTGGTAGCAGCAAACTGAGGGGGTGCTAAGTGGACATGATGGTTCCTCCTGGGATCTTTGAGCCTCTGTACTAGGAAGCTTTGGATGAACTGACTAATCCATTTATGAAGCCACTCGAAGCCTTCCCTGCTGGTACTTTATTAAATCTTGGTCTGTAAGAAGCACATGTGTTATGATCATGTCTAGAAGACTCTGTGATGTGGTTTTTGGAAAGTGCTGCTCCATTCACAATGTCCCTCTAACCTATCCTGCTCCACTCCATGCCTATATTGACTGTGTTGGGCTTATTCATCTTCTAATTTTTTTGGCATTCCAGGTTCATGGCTTAGCAGGGCATTTCACTTCAGTCAATTATTTTTAGAGAAACTTGAGAAAGAAAGTAATGTGGACCTTTTCCTGAGACAGGCAGAGAGAGGTATGGGTAAGTGACATATAAGAAGCTGGAATGTTGGGGCTCTGTCCTGGTCAAGGTCAGACCAGGCATAATATAGATTGGTTATTATTTTAGTTGTGAATTCCTAAAGCACCAGGCACATCAATATCAAATACCAGAAACATGAGTAAATACTGGAGATTTTGCACCTCTGATGGGTTTCTTCAGCAAGGAAGATTCAGGCCGATAATTCTAGTATTTGCTTAGAAGTAACATATCATTTCAGCCTAAAGAGACTTATTCAAGATGACTGGTCAGGATTTATACATAAATGATATAGAGATTTCCAGGGACGTGTCCCTAACTGATCAGAAAAAAAGGTTTTGATTTTATAATTCTATTTTAGTGATATTCCAAAAAGCTAAGTTCTCCTTTGAGCTTTTTGGAAGACATATATAGAAGTGTACACATTTAAAAAGGACAAATTGGTCTTTGTGCCTATGTTTACATATTCTGAACACTTTTATTGGACTTCTGTTGTAGGCTATGATTTGTTATTGGTGTTTCAAAGGGAGAAAATTCCATTACAGTTTAATTGACTTTGAAAACATGCCATTGTCTGCTAAGTTAAACAACTATTTTGTCTTTTAAGTAGAAAGCCAATTTGTGTGAGTTTGGACATAGTGTGTCTGTTTTATTGGGTTATTTATGGTTCAATTTACAACACAGAAAAAGTAACTATCAAAAACATTGTACAACTGCCACTTCCTGTCCAAGCTCTCCCTGCTTAGCGGAATGTTGGCTGCAATTAAAACTTGAGTTTTTATTTTCTTTCCTAGATATTTGTCCTCTAAATTAATCTGGATTACCTGGGAGCAGTAATTTGTTAGGGGAAGATAGAGCTTGAGTTAATGATTGCACCCACATTTCTGGGCACAGTAGGCTTCTATTCTGCAGGAATACACATGTCTAACAGACAGATCCCATCTTTACTCTGAGACTCAGATAAACCAATAAATATTTATTGAGCATCTGCTGGTGCCCTGTGTTGTAATAAAAGCCCTTGTGGATTATCAGCAGAGTATAAAACATGGCCCAATATTTAGAATCAAACAGTGAGATTGTTAGAGGAACAATTTCAAGGTTATGTGGGAGCATGAATAATTGAGGCTAAATTTGTTGGTACAGTTTCTGAGTAATACTCAATTTAGTTATTGGAGAGATGAGTTTGGTCTGGAGGTCTCACAGGCTTCCTGGGGAAGTAGGAAGGGTTGTAAAGCAGGAAAAGAAAAAAGAAGAAGAAGAAGAAGAAGAAAAATAAATGCTCTAGATCTTTGCTCTAGCTTTTTTTTTTAAAAGAAAGAATGACTTTAGGCTGACCCTTAGCTCTAGGCTGACTGAATGGGGCTTGTAGGAATGTAGCCATTAGCAGGTAGATATTGATTTGCTGCCTGTCAAGGTCTAAGCAGGGGACTGTGCCTATCTGGAGCATCCCTGAGCCTTGTCACAAGCCTGTTGGGATGTGTAGGAGTGTGTATGCACCTTTTCCTTTTGGAGAAGGGAATACCATGTGTACATACAATCAGGTGCCACTTAATAACAGTGATATATATGTTCTGAAAAATACATCATTAGGCAATTTCATTGTGTGAACATCACAGTGTACTTACATGAGCTAAGATGGTTATGACATCACCAGGTGATATAATCTTATGGGACCATTAGCGTGTATGTGTTCCATCACTGACCACTGAAATGTCATTATGCAGCACATGACCATATATTAAACTGAGCATTAAAAAATGGCCTAGCTCAGTAACATGAGGTTTTCAAATCTGAGATCAGAAAGCCTAGCCCTAGGGATAAACACCTAATTAAGGCCCAAAATTCTCTCTACATATTTGTGGATGTAATTTGCACACTGATGACATAATAAACATGAGACTAGATAATTGCATAATTAGGCAACTGCAACATGTGTCATATCCCCAGGATACCAGAACAAGCCCTCCGAGGTTGAGTAACTCCAAATGTGACAGTTCTGCTTGTGTTTGTCTCCTCAGGGTTTGCGCCTGGAAGGACCACATGTAGTCTCAGACCCTGGAATTTTGAAACCAAACGATGACAAGTGGCTTGCTTGAGTTTGGTGGTTTCAGTTTGGATGTTGAAGGAATCTTTAGAGCTCAGCAAATATGGATTCATCCATCCTTCTTTAGCTTTCCTCATTTGGAGAAAAGTGTGGGGAAAGAAAGGGAAAATGGCATCCATTCCCCAAATAAATAAATATGTATAAGTAGATGAGACTCTTCTAAAAGTGGAAGAGCAGAAATTTGTGCATATTTGGTTTTATGTTCCTGTTCAATTTTGGTGTTCATGTTTTCTCTATTTCATCTGTACTAAACAAAAGGTCAGGGAGAGGACTGAGTGGGTAAACTCTAGGCCCACCTTCTCTGGTCCTATCAGTGGGACTTATGGATGTTCCCTGGGAAGGACTCATGGGCCTTTAGCTCTGGAATGCAGGTAAAAAAATCACTTGTGATTTGCAATCATAGAGGGCCTTATCCTGTTGTAAAAGCAACTGGGCTATGTTCCTTCAATACCTCTGTGCTTAAAATTTTCTTATCATGAATGTCTGATTTTTTCATCAAAAGAAAACTGGAAAAGAATTATAGTCAATGCTATGAGAAAGCAGTTCTCCATTTTAAGAGAAAATAACTGTCTTCAGAGTATTTCTTTTTCTTTTTGCAGCTATGACAGAATACTTAAGTCTGAGTACTTTATAAAGAACAATAATTCTTAGCTGGGTGTGGTGGCACATGCCAGCAATCCCAGCCTCTCTGGAGGCTGAGGGAGGAGGCCAGCCTGAGCAACCCAGAGAGACTGTGTCTCAAATACATAAAAATAAAAGTGGCTAAGGATGTAGCTTAGTGTTAAAACACCCCTGGGTTCAATCCCTAGTACTGAGGGAAGGGAGACTAGTAATTCTCACAATTCTGGAATTTGGGACGCCCAAGATTGAGGCATTGGTACCTGGCAAAGGTCTTTTTGCTGCATCCTCATGAGGTGGAAGGGCAAGAGACAGTGAGCCCATTTCTACCTCTTTGATAGCATTAATCAATTTATGAGGGTTTGGTCCACTTGATCTAAGCACCTACTACTGTGGCATTAGGGATTGTTTCCAACACATGAATTTTTGGGAACACCTTCTGAACATAGCAGTGACTTAGTTCAACAGTAGGAAAAGTAAGTAGCATTGAGTTAGAGATTTCCAAGAGCCTCTTAAGTCATGTTTCTGAACTGAACTGTGGAGTGCTACCATCATCTGAGAGCATTTTCCAGTCTAAACATCCCACATACCAATGGGAAGGATGTGCTTATCTTTATTTCCTTGATAGTCTCATATTTCCAGAAAAGTTGCATTTTTCACAAAGACAAACTCATGTATTTACTCATTTATCTGTCGTTTATTGGGGAGCAGCTCTGTGCCCCATGCTGCAGCCACACTTGTGTTGGGCTGAAAGAAGAGAGAATACCACCTTGAGATAAAAGCTAAGGAAACAAGCAGAGGCATGTTAATATGTGTTGTGTTTTTACTCACCTTTTCAATGTTGTGAAGTTCAGGGTCTTAGAGGCCAGGAAAATGCAGTAGATGTTTTGTTGAGCGTTTATTGTGTTCTTTGCAATTTACTAGGGCTTATTTAGCTCATTTAAATACTTGGCATTTACAACTCATACTTGGCTGTGACTAATTTAAGGTCCTTTAGTTTATGCTCTAGAATGCATATTTATAGAGTTTCTGTGCTTCTCATGAAAGTTGCTCACTCCAGAAAGGCCCTCACATAACTGGCAGGGGAGAGAGAAGAGTCTGTGCTTGGTTTTCCTGGGAGCCAGGAGAAGCCCTTGCCCAGCAGGAACTCAGGAGTGCTCATGCAAATATATGTGGCATAATTTCTGAAACAGAGCATAGCCTATGTCACTTGGTTTCTATTTTCAGATAGTTATGTTGACAGAGTCCTCGGGGCCCCAGATAGAGGGGCAGAAGTGGTAGATGTGCACTCCTGGGATGGGGAGCAGGGTGTCTCCATCCAGCAATGTGAGATATAGCTTCAGGGACAAGTGGTGGTGGTTTCTGGAATGAAGACAGCAGCGCTTATAGGGCTTCTGCTGTTTATTCAGAGGCCGTCACCTCCAACTGTCACTGGCCACGGGATCCAGGAAACAGTGTGACACAGGAGGAGCCTGAGGCTCTCTGCTTCCTAGCTTCTCATTCTGTCACCATTATAAAATCAAGTGGGAGGCTGTGTCTCTCTGGACCCTTGTGGTCCTATGCTCTAGAAGAAGCTATTTCTCAAGGCTTACAAACTTGATAGGGCCTGCTGAGGACCAGAGGACAAATCCTTGGGCCAGGTGACCATAACCAGTGTAGATCTCTGGAGCATGGCCTCTATTTCTGGGTGTTAACAAATCTCAGGCATTTGAATTTTATGCTTCATCCTTTTGAGTATGAATAAGAATGTGTTACCTGTTTGCTTTGGGTTTACACATAGGGTAGGCTGTGTTTTCTGCTTTTGAGATGAGGTTGTCACCAGAGTCTTTGCCCCTAAATGGCCTTTGTGCACAGGGCCCTGGTTCTTGTATCCTTATACAAGGGATATTTTCCTGTCACACTGCCTTCCTTCCAGCCCCAGTTATCTGAAGCTTGAATGACTTGGGTCACTTGTCTAGTTCCTTTTCCTTCCTGAATAATTTAGGTTTATCTGTGCTCTGTCAATATTTTAAATACAAATCTAATTTTAAAAAACATTTATTTCACATGGGGTAAAAATTTCAAATAGTAGAATGGGATGCACTGTGAAAAGCCAGTCTTCTCCAGACCCATCTTCCAGAAACCAGGTCTCTTTCTGAAGACAACTACTGTGAGGGTTAACTTATACGTCATTCCAGAAACGTCTGTGTGTACACATATGGACTTCCATTCTGATGCCCTTCCCTTTGCCACCTCTTTCTGTCCCCCTTGTGAATACAGTACTCTAGTGTACATGAAAAAAAGCTTCATTTATCAG
Organism: Geosciurus inauris; assembly: GCA_004024805.1. Lineage (NCBI taxonomy): Eukaryota > Metazoa > Chordata > Mammalia > Rodentia > Sciuridae > Geosciurus > Geosciurus inauris. The sequence goes on along the minus strand of PVHX01002578.1, from coordinate 17,745 downwards.
ATTACATAGATCAGCCTCATTCTTTTCTAACAGTAGTATTAGATTCCACTGTATTTCTTTTTTTTTCATATCTTTATTTGTTTGTTTATTTTTTTTAATGTGGTGCCGAGGCTTGAATCCAGTGCCTCATGCATGTGAGGCAATGGCGTTACCATGTAGGTACAGCCCCAGGCCCCATTGTATTTCTTATATGTCCGCTATTGACATTTAGGTGTTTTCTAGTTTTTTGCTATTTTACAGGGTGCGGCCCATGAGTGACATGCTCATGCTCACCCTGTGCATTCTCTCCTACAAGTATGAGTATATATATGGGATAAACTTCTAAAGTCATTGAACTGGAAAGCATATTCATTGTGATTACTTGTTTATTTATTGAGTGGTGCTGGTGAGCCAAGCCAGGGCCTCATGTATTCCAGGCAATTACTTTCCCGTTGAGCCATATCTCCAGCCCCAGAGTATATTCTTTTTATTTAGTACTGGGGATTGAACCCAGGGGTGCTTTAACACTGAGCCATATCTGCAGCCCTTTTTTATATTTTATTTAGAGACAGGGTCTCGCTAAGTTTCTTAGAGCCTCACTAAGTTGCTAAGGCTGGCTTTGAACTTGTGATCTTCCTGCCTCAGCCATGTGAGGTGCTGGAGTATATTCATCTTCAATTTGACATTGTTAAATTGTCCTCAAAGAAGGTATTAATTTTTTTTTTTTTTGGTACTGGGGATTGAACTCAGGGGTACTCGACCACTGAGCCACATCCCCAGCCCTATTTTGTGTTTTATGTGGAGACAGGGTCTCACTGAGTTGCTTAGTGCCTCGCCATTGCTGAGGCTGGCTTTGAACTCACGATTCTCCTGTCTCAAGGTATGAATTTTAATTGCATAACTAAGAATATGTAAAAGTGCTTATGCCCCTGAAACTTTTCCAGTACAGTGTGTTGTCACTTTTTGGAGTGGAGGATGCTAGGGATGGATCTCATGCATGCTAGGCAAACACTCTGCCACTGAGCTAGACCCCCAACTTGTGTTGTCAGTTTTGATAATTACCAATCTGCGAGGTGACGGTGGTATCTCGTATCTCTTATTGTGTATGAGGATGAGCATCTTTTTTTGTGCTTGAAGTCATCTGTATTTCTTTTTTAAAAAAACATTTTTTAGACATTGATGGGCCTTTATTTTATTCATGTATTTTTATGTGGTGCTGAGAATTGAACCCAGTGCCTCACACATGCTAGGTAAGCACTCTGCCACTGAGCCACAACCCCAGCCCGTCATCTGTATTTCTTTTTCTATTTACTTTTTATGTCCTTTGCCCATAAGTCTATTGTATTTTGGAGCCTGTTTTCTCACTGAGCTGTATTTGCTTTTCATATATTATAGGAATTAGTATTTTGTGTCATGATCAGATATTTTCCCCAGTTTTTTTCTATTCATGTTAACTTTTTCACTGCATAAAATTTAATTTGTTATGCAAATTACCTTTTACAAATTTTGGATTTAGTCTTTTAGATAGTTTTGGATTTTGTATCGTGTTCTGTGGTATCATTTTCATTTGCCTTGTGTGCTCTATTGAGATGTTTCTCATGCCTACTTCAAACTTATGTCACAGACACACCTTTGTCCTGACTTCCCATTGCCCTCTGCATCACAAATCTCCTACTAAACTCCCATCTGACCTTCAAGTCTAATTGTTTGCTTATCATTTAAACATTCATTTACTCATCTATTCAGTATTTCCTATGGGTTCCAGGCATTGTGCTCAGAATTGGGGATACAGTGGTGACTAGAGTGGGCATCTTCCCTGCCCTCAGAACTTATAGAAAGCAGAGCTAGGCTTCTGCTTAGATGAAATTCAAACTGAATCACTAGAAACTGGGGTGGGTGCTGTGTGGGGGTCCTGGGGTTCTATCCTAATTTGAGAAATGTGCTCATAGGGTCATCAGGAAGGCTTTCTTGCAGTAATGTGTCTAAACCTTTAGCCTGAGTGGGAGTTAGCCAGACTCTTGGGAGTGGGTAGTAGAGTGGTAAGGGAGAGAGATAAGAGAATGTTCCATAGTGAGGAAAGTACCTGGGGGAGGTGCGGAGGTGGACAGGAGCTTGTGGTGTTTGAGAATCTTGTGAAGGCCAGTGGCTAAAGCAAAGGAGGCCCAAAGGACTTGTGACAGTTGGGTAGTTCAGAAGTGTCTCTGGGGCCAGGTTATAGGTTTGGTCATTTGCTCCTTGATTATTTCAGTCTGTGCTTTCTCTTTTGTGCACATGCTCTAACATTTCATTAGAATCCCCAACACATTTGTTCTGTGGATTTTTACCACTTTGTCTATTATTTGCATGCTTTTGCTTCATCTCATATTGATTATGAAATGCTTTAGGAAAAACACCATCAAGGGCTCTTAAAAGAGCATCTCACATGCTGGTATGCAGCCTGCCAGACATCTCCGAGTGCTTTTTGATGAGCATGTTCAGCAGCAGTAGCACTAGGCATGAGGCAGTGGGTTTCATCCCACTTTCACCTCCTGGTGATGGTAGGGGCTCCTGGGAGAATGGAAGTTAGAGAGCTCGTGAGGCCAAATTGACTGGTCCAGAGTATGGTAGTGGTTTAGTAGTACCTGCCACAGCACTGGAGGCAGGAGTGATTGCCACATTGCCTCTTACTTGACTTTGTGACCTGGAATGTTAACTATAAAGAAAGATGCTCTTCTGCCATGCCTCTGTGTCTATTGATACAGACACATTTGATCAATGAGCTTAGTCACAGCACTATTGCTTTGGAGTCAAGACAGAGCCATTATTTACTGATGCAAGCTTCTAATCCTAACTCTTGCCTAAGAATACTGATGTTCCTGTTTTAGGTCAGGCTCATGTTTTGTCCCTGAAAAGTATTTTTGAGTATATTTTCTTTTTTTAAATATCTTTATTTATTTTATGTGGTGCTGAGGATATTGAACCCAGTGCCTCACATCTGCAAGGCAAGCACTCTACCACTGAGCTACAGCCCCAGCCCCTGAATGTATTTTCAAACAGCATCCTAATTTGTGTGTGTTTACGTGTTCACCACCTTGGTGCAGAGGCCTCTGCATCCTGAACTGTATTTTCCCCCTGAAATGATCAGGGTTAATAACAGTGTCTGCAAAAGTGTATTGATTATCAGGGCTATGAATCATTTATGCTATAACTGGCCATTCAGTGAATGCATCGACAGGCTTTTGGTTGTAGGAGGAACTTCAGGCACCTTTTGGCCATCCCCTTCTCACCCCACCTCTGAGGAGCTGGTGCACCTTGGCTTTGGACAGCTCATCGGAGAAGGCAGACAGACACCAGAGAGGATATAGTGGGATGAAACTGGGGCCAAAATGCAGTCAGAAAACCATCACAAGCCAGCTTCAGTCAGAGTCAAACTTCCTTCCAGGACAACAGGTGATGAGCTGTCATTTGCTGTGCTGGGAAAAGCTGATGAGATGACCTAATCCAATAGTGGATGTTTTATGGAAAACAAGGACACTGGGGAGCAGCCAGACCACCTCTTCACTTTTCACACGTTTGGTGGGATATTTAAAAGGAGTTTATTATGCTTTTCCTTATGAAAATATGCATATCCTTGCAAATGAAGACAACCTTGCTTGTAATGCCAAGTCTTTCTGCAAGTCCTTTCCTACCCAGACTCCATTCAGCCTCATGCCACTCCATGGATAGAAGTACAGTTCTGTATGTTATGGTTTTGTTCCAAACATGTCATCCTTTTAAATATAGTTGATGATTGCCTCACATGTAAACAGTATTTACTACTTATTTCTTGTAGTTTAGTATATAATTGATCAGTCCCATGCAGTTGACAGGGTTGTGAGTGCCAGAGAAAAGTTGAGAGTTAGATGGGGCAGCATTTACCATCTTTAGCTCCAAGGCTGAGAATAATAATGATCATAAGGCCATTATAACCACATAAATATCCCCAAATGGTGCTTGACCAGTAAATGGTACTCTGCAGGATCAGTCCTTTTCACCCTGCCATATTCACCTGTGTGTGATCCTCATGTGCTCAGGTGATCCCCAGAACCCAGTGCGGGAAAGGTGCTCAGGTGGCCAGACTTAAACATTGGGATCCTCCTTAGCACATGCTGGATTTAAGTTGAAGTCATATTTCTTACTATCAATTTTTTCTTTCTTATTTAGGATTAAACAATATGGTTGTGATTTAGTTGTAGCTATTTGAAATATGGCTTGTATTTAGTTTTCAAAACTAATCAGAAAAAGATAGTAAGTATGGTATGTATAGTTAGGTATGTGTATGCATACATGTAATAATTAGATATCATTCTTAGATTAGCATCAAGGATAGTAAAGGCATGCCCCTGTGCCATCACTTTCTGTTTTGCTGCTATGGTGAATGTTGCTAGAAGATCATGATACTTGCCCACCTATCCAGGAGAAGCAGCCGCTGCCAATCCATAGAAGTTGTCATATATGGCAAAACCTGTTTGTCATCCTGGACCCACGATGGTCCTGAAACAGGATGTTTGGCCCATCTACCCAGTTTGTATGAGTTGGGTCAACATGCCACCAGTTTCTAGAGACTCCCAGGGAGAATAAATGTTTATTTCCATTGAATGGCCAAAGTCAATGACTGATCATGATAGCCTGTGGCTAGAGATAGACTTTTCTCTTTGTAGAATACGTTGTTCTATAGAAATGCTGAGGTCTAAACCTGGACTCAGTTGAACTTGACCATTTCAAAAGTTGATAGAATGAAGTGAGAGGCCATTAGTATGGGGGCAAGAAGATATTTAGTGTCTTTGTTAATTGTCTCTTGGTTAAGCATGGTCAGGATTATTCTAGAGTTGAAATTGTTATGCTGGGATAGGAAGGAGCTCTGATATAAAAGCAAAGCAGAACTGTAGGTGAAGTGATTGGGTTTTAGATGTGGGTAGGATAACCTTCATTCACTTGTTTCAGACACATTCACATTTCATCATTTAACAGATATCCCTAAGGAACCCACTGTGTGCTAGGTGTGGTGATGCATGCCTGTAATCTCAGCAGCTCAGGAAATTGAGGCAGGAGGATTACAGTTTCGAAGCCAGCCTCAGCATCTTAGTGAGGCTGCGAGCCTGTAAGCAACCTGGTGAAATCCTGTCTCAAAATAAAAAATCAAAAAGAAGATCTGAGGACGTGGCTCAAGTAGTTGAATGTCCTTGGGTCCAATTCCTGATACCAAAAAAAAACCAAGAACCCACTATGTGCTGTACACCTGTGTTTTCCGTTCTGTGGGGCTTCCCATCCTTCAGGTCTCATTTTGAGCCTCTCATGAACTTGATTCTTTGCATTGTTCAGAAGTAATATATAACTTAGATTTTGGCATCTAATAAATGCTGAATAAAAATATTAGAGTTATGGTAACATTTGCCTTTTTAAACTCCTGGCATTTAAGTTTGAAAGGAAGACAAAATTGTCCCTAATTCTTGCACATCTTTCTCAGTTCTTGGGTATGGGTTCCATTCATTGGGTGAAGTACGTTGGGAACTTGGCAAGAGCACAATCCTACCTGCATATCCAATGGTGGAACATTTTTATTATAACAGACCCTTAACCTAAAGGAGGGTTTGATGGTGTTTGTGCCCAGGAACCAGGATGACAATGCTAGCTGTTTTCCTCTGCTCTGGTGAGCATTTCCATGGCAACCTCTCTTTTCTATTCTCTTCTATTCCTTTTCCTGTCTTGCCCTTGGCTGTGGCCTCCTGGATCACCACAGCAGGAATTATTGACTATCATGCTTCTACTTATGATTGACGCATCTCTTCTAAAATGGAACTGGTATGCAAAGCAGCCCTTGATCCAGGTGTACGTATCTTACTCCTTCAAAATTTAGCTTCTTGAGGCAATTTCATCCATTTTTTTTATCTTCCCTATGTGGTGCTCAGCAAATGTTGAGAGTACAAATGAATGACTGTCACAGCAAATAATATTCTAAAGGAAGCAGTCTATATTACAAGGCTATTCCTTTCTTTTGGGAAACAGCCCATGGAAACAAAGCCAGGTTCTGGATATAGTCATCTTGGTGCACAACAGATAGCTTGTTTAACAAGTACTTTCTCTGTTTCCTGTCTGCTTCACATTCATGCTCTGGAACAGCATTTCTTGACATATGCTCCATCGAACCAGTGATGTGTCACCAGGTGGTATATGCAAAAGGTTCCTGTATAGGGTTGGATTTGCCATAAAGCTATCCATGAAGCAGAAGACATACATCCTATGTAGACCATGTCTTCAGGTGACTTTGGTTCTGTGAATGGTCTAGTTTTACTACAATGTAAGAAATAAAATCCATAAAGAAAAACAGGGAGCCAGGCACAGTGGTGCATACCTCTAATCCCAGCTACTTGGGAGTCTGAGGCAGGAGGATCACAAGTTCAAGGCTATTCTGGGCAATTTAGCAAGATCCAGTCTCAAAATGAAATAAAAAGGACTGGGATATATACCATGCACAAAATCCCAGGTTCAATCCCTAGCACTGTAAAAAAAAAAAAAAACACAAACTCAGGCCCTTGGGCATTCCCAGGTTTATGATGACCCTCCAGTACAGAATTTACTCCATAAATGCACGAATGAAGGCGTTAAAGATTTTGAGCTGGTCAGTACTTCTGTTTTCTAAAGAACCATCATTTCTCAGTCTTTTTTGTTTCCATTTTCAAAACCAGCATAATACCATTAGTAACTAGTTCAGCTGAGAGTTTTTAACCACAGTGTCCTGACTCTTGGAAGCATCAGCACCAACAGTGAGGCACATTGATGTAATTTGCTATTAATTACTAGTTAAGGCCCTAAACTTCATGGATGGCTTATAACAAAACAGAAAGCAAGGTAATTCTTATAAATAAGATGGCTTCTCCCATGTATGTATTCTGATATGCTTTATTGATTAGGGCAAAAGGAAAAGGCATGGAGTAAGTTGCTACTTGGGATGCATGTGAAATTGGTACTGGCAAGGGTGTATGGTATTGTGGAGCACTGCCTGTCACCTGTAGTGTTGGTGCATGTATGTTTGTGGGTTGGTTGAGAACCACTGGGCCTTAGTGATAAACTTGTTCCAAAGAACAAGAATCCATGCTTTAACAAAATTAAAATTGTTATGTATGATGACAAGGGAGTCATGAGGAGAATGCTCAGTGTCAGATATTTAGGTCAAGTTCTGGGAGGAAAGAATGCAGGGCTTTGGGGATAACAGGAGTCAGAGTCCTCGTTGAAGGAATGGACCTTTGGGAGAGGAATTGGATCTATTAATGTCCAGGCAGCAGCACCAACAGACTGACCCCAGGCCTCCAGAGGAGTAGCTCTCATCCTTAGCTGTGGGTCAGAGTCACCTGAAAAGTGCTAAGAGCAACATCTTCACCTCTAGAGGTCTTGATTCTGCACTAGTAAATAATGCTCCTGACCCCCAAGCAATTCTGGTATAAATACTGAATATGTTAGAGTTGATCCCATGATACTTTTGGGCTTGTGGAGGAATGAAGTTATCACAGTCTCATCACTGGACCTCTTTAAAACAAGCAGTGATTTCACAGACATGTACATGCACACATGTTCATGCATGCAAATAACCTTTAGGTAACATTTGTTTGGATATGATCAGGCCTTGTGTAATAGTAGTTCTCTAAGAAGTGAATGCTGAAAGGATTAGTGTGATGTTCCAACAGATAGTCGTGTCTTACTCAGCTCTAAAAACTACAAATGCCACATCTTTTTCTTGGTATTTTTGATACCGAGCTTGGAAGCCTTAAACTGCTAACAGGCATTCTGGAATCTTCAGAGTGCTCAGCTCCTGTTCAGCAGAGCTCTGGTATTTTTCATATCTTCTTTTGTATTTCAGTTCTTCATACTGGACATACCTGTGTCATGCTGCTCCTGCTATTCAAACATGAAAATATTCTCTTTTGCTTTATCTGCTGGAAAACCAGGTGGAGCCTGGAAGGGTTAGGTTTATTTAAATCATAGAACAAATACCAGCCAGATTAAGAAGGCTGAGGTTCTGATTAGGGTTCTAGTGTTGATTTTCTGTGACTTTTAGACAATCCATTTTACCTCTCTGGGCTTCTGTTTCTTTTTTGTTGCAGTACTGGGGATTGAACCGAGGGGCACTTTACCACTTCTTAATTTTTTTTTTTTTTAAGATAGGGTCTTGCTATGTTGCCAGGACTGGCCTTGACCTTGAGATTCTCCTGCCTCAACCTCATGAGTCACGGGGATTACAGGCATGTACCACTGTGCCCAGCTTGATTTTCTTATATAAGTGAATGAAACTAGATTTGCTACAGTTTTAAAAGAAATTACGTTCTAAGATACATCTGTGTGATTTTTTTATTACATCAGATCTGACACTTCCAAATTAAAAGAATTTCTTCAGTATCTACTATATCAGGATTGGGCTAGGGGCTATAGGGAGTTCAAAGACATGCAAAACATGCTTCTAGCTCAAACAAAAATTCTACTTAAGCTAATATGTAAATGTGCCCAGAGTTAAATCACACAAGGTTAAATAACCCTTCAAGTCAGACATGGCATAATTAGTTGTTATATGAATGGAATAGATCAGCATTTCCCAAACTTTCTGTGGATCATCAAATCTGCAAGAAGGTAATAGGTTTTTCTGGACTAATGGGCTTCTAGGTAAGTTGAGTTTAGAAAATGCTGGTCTAAGAAAATTAAACATTATTTATCAAGGGCTTTCTCAGAGTCTTCAATAAATTAATCTTTATAATGCATGTATATCTACATAATCTTTGGTCTCTTAGACTTTGTTCAAGAAGTACCCCCACTTTTAAATCATGGACTGTTTGCTAATTGGATGGAATGCAGCTTGGGAAGTTGGTAGTGAAGATAAATGTGGTAGGAGTTTAAGGTGGGAGGGGTTTCAGCCTGAGTGGTCAGGGAAAGTTTTACAGAGGTGCTGAGATTGCAGCCATGTCTTGCCTGCTGGAATGGATTTGCATAGTGTTATGGTTTATATCATTAATGTCGTCTATAAAACTCATGTGTCAGGCAATGCAGGAATGTTCAGAGGTGGAATGATTAGATTATGAGAGATATAATCTTGTCAGTGGGTTAATGCATTTGATGGTTTAATAATTCGGATTACTGGTGATGGTGCATGGCTGGAGGAAGTAGTTTACTGAGGGTATGCCCTTAGGGACTATATCTTGTCCCTGGCTTCTCTCTTTCTTTCTCCCCCTCCCCCACCCTTCCTGGCTGCCAGGAGCCCAGTTTTCTTCCACCACACCCTTCTGTCATGATGTTTTTTCTCACCTCAGGCCCAGAGTAATGGAGTAGGCTGACTATCAATCAACTCTGATACCATGTACCCAAAATAACACTTTTCTTCCTCTAAATTGCTTTTTTGTCAGGAATTTTTGGTCATAGTGTTGAAAAGCTGACTAACACACTGCTACAGAGGATGGGAAGTTTGTAAATGGAGATGGCCTGTGACTGAGTTGTCAAGACAAATGAGGGGAATGGAACAGAGGACCCCAAACACTTCTGATGTCTCCCAGATTGTCTTCCTTCTCAGTGCTCCTTGAAAAGAGTGGACATCTCTCAAGTTCCAAATCCTCTGAGGATATGAGGGGACTCAATTCCCCATCATCCCTTACTCGCTTGCCTTTCTGTTTTTGTTCCTGCTGTATCCAATTGCAACAAGCTGATTTCTAGCCTCACATTGTCTGACATGCTTCTGTGAGGGGCTTATGCTCTCAAAATAGAACTTGGCCACTCCTCACTCCAGGCAGGCCAGGACTGAGCTTCTGAAGGCTAGGCCCACGGCTGGCTGCCACTGGAGCAGGATGCTCCAGGGAAGGGCCCAGGAATCTGTTTTTACAACAAGCTCCAAAGCTGTGGACTTAAATGAACTTTGAGCAAAACTAGACTGGCTAGGATTTGGCCATAGTCTGCATAGACCAGCCTGACATTAGATTACATCAGACCTTCGGCCCTGTGTCACTCTGGGGAAGGCTTGGATGATGTGTGTACTATAGAGTCCAGACCCCAATATGGAAGAAAAATAGTTCCCAGTGGTTAAGGACCTAATTCCATATAGCTTTCCTTCAACAAGTATAGCTCACTGCTCTATGGCATTGGGTAGCAGTCACTGAATCGAGTTCTTCATTTGCAAGTATAGTTATAGAAATGGATGATCATGTTAATGGACCAAGGAGGGAGAATGGGACACTGGGCAGGCTGCATGGGCTTCACTCTGTGCTCAGTTTATTCCCTTGTATGGTGATTCCTTACTTCCCTCCAGTGTCTTCTTGGTGATGCATTTCTTTTCTAAAACTCATGTGGAAGTACTCAGTACAGAGAGATGACACATTGATGGCTTCTGATTAAGGGATAGCATGCTTAAAATCTATGGAGGGAAAAGACGTTTATGTTTAAATCCTATGGTGCAGTTTATTTCTAATCTCAGAGGAAAATGCTGAGGTTTTTCTGTTTGTTTTAAGAAAGCAGAACCATTTGAGATGCAAGTGTTAGAAAATGGCCTTTAGATTCACTGATCTGTTATCCCAAATCTGAAGCAATACAATATTTCTAAAGCCTGCCATCAGAACCCAAGTATTGACCTAGTTTAAAATGTTAAAATGTGACAAATCCAATTAGCAGACAACTAAGATAGAGCATTTTCTCTTCTAGTTTCCTTTCCTTTATTTGTCTAGGGGGCTTCTTTCCTCCTCAAAGAGGGCATTATTTGCATAATTTTATAAGGCAACTGGCTTCTTTTCTCTTTTGCATTCATTAGTGATGTCTCAGTTTTGCCATTTTGGAGGAAAATGAGCTTTTGATATGTAGCAAAAATAACTGATTATAATATTAAGAAATAGTGTTGAGTACTAAGCTCTTTGGCAGTAGGAAAAATAATGTGTCAGAGAGCATTAGTTTTCAAGACCTGAAATGAAGTGGCTTAACTTCTTGACAGGAAACTTGGAGATATAGCAAACCTTAGTTTGGGAGGGGCCCAGAGGAAGAGGGATAGGAGGAGGGGGCCTGGCACCATTCTTTTAAAAGTGGCTTTATCAGTTTCATGCATGACTCAAATTGTTTGCTGCTGGGGGATGATCTTTGCCAGAAGTTGGTCCCCATGCTGCAGTGCATTCCTCCTGTTTCACTGTCCCCTACCAGAAGCTGTGGGACTGAAATACATGTTTGATAGCCCAGAAAGAGGGTGAGCTGGACAAAGCTTGGAAAGTTAGGACATCCCAGTGCAGCCCCTTCTATATTGGGACCGTGAAGGTCAAGAGCCCAAGTGCCATTCCCAATGTTTTCATGTATAAAAACATAACATTATATCCCAGAAATATGTACAATTATTGGGTGTCCATAAAAATTTAAGAACAAAACAAAAACAGACAACAGAACCTTGGCCAAAACTATGAAGAGGAAGGATAAGAGGAAGATGGGAAGCAGTATGTCTAGGCTCAGTATCCACTATCACAAGTGTGTAGTTCCATGACTTTATATCTTTCTCTCATTACTTCTCCCCTCTTGCTTTCTTGCTGTTTGTTCCCTATCCTGAGTGTGAAAGGATTTGGCTCCTGGTGGAGCTGTGCCATATGGTTAGAGTGAGTGCGTGCTCCCCCTGTCCCTCTCTTGCTCAGGAATCTTCAGTGCCCCCAGGTGCCTCCATACCCCAACTTGCCTTCCTTAGTGTTGTTTTCTTTTTCTTTCTTTCTTTTTGTTCTGGGGGGGGGGGTAGTGATGGTGGTGGTACTGGGGATTGAACTCAGGGGCACTCAACCACTGAGCCACATTCCCAGGCCTTTTTTGTATTTTATTTAGAGACACGGTCTCACCGAGTTGCTTAGCCCCTCGCTAAGTTGCTGAGGCTGGCTTTGAACTCATGATCCTCCTGCCTCAGCCTCCCAAGCTGCTGGGATTACAGGCGTGTGCCACTGTGCCCAGCTTAATGTTGTTTTCTGTCTATTTTTTTAAACTTGGAATGGAACCACCATTTGACCTAGCTATCCCACTCCTGGGTCTATACCCAGAAGACTTAAAAACAGCATACTACAGTGACGCAGCCACTTCAATGTTTATAGCAGCTCAATTCACAATAGCTAAACTGTGGAACCAACCTAGATGCCCTTCAACAAATGAATGGATAAAGAAACTATGGTATATATACATAATGGAATATTACTCAGCAATAAGAGAGAATAAAATTATGGCATTTGCAGGTAAATGGATGGAGTTGGAGAATATCATGCTAAGTGAAGTAAGCCAATCTCAGAAAACCAAATGCCAAATGTACTTGATAAGTGGATGCTGATACATAATGGGGGGAAGGACACGGGAATAATGGAGGAACTCTGTTCACAGGGGTGTAAGGGGGAGGGGGCTTGGGGACAGTAAAGGTGGTGGCATATGATGGTCAGCATAGCCCTAGCTTTATGTATGACTGCATGTATGTTGTGATTCTATATCACTTACAACCAGAGAAATGAAATGTTATCCTCCATCTGTGTACAATGAATCAAATTGCACTCTGCTATCATGTAAACCTAAATAGAACAAATAAATAAATTAAAATAAGAAAAAAAAAAAAAGCTGAAGTCTTGCCCCACCATTGCTGTTTTTGGTTTTGGTTTTTGTGTGAGGTCTGAGTTACCTGGGGCTCTTGTTAAACATGAACATTGTTGAACCCCACTGCAGACCCAGAGAAGACTTCAGGAGGAGGTGGGAACTCACTGATGGGGCTGTAAGGGGCCACTTGTGGCCTGCAGTCTGGCCAGGTCAGAGATGAGGCAGGCTAGGAAGGACCACTGAAGAGAATCTGGACTCTTTAGAGGAGCTATCAACACAGCTCAGATTACTGGCTAGGGGTTGGCTAGGGTTGTGGTGAGGGATCCTTTGCTGCTGCCCCCAACTGGCCTTTGGAACTTTTGAGAAGTTAATGGGCTTTCAGAAAGCATTCCAACTCTTGACTTTCTGCATCTTAGGATGGTACATGTTCTAAGTCATGTTTGTAGTCCCCTAAATTCTGTTTTGCATTAAACACCTTCTAAGATAGGTGAGCTGAAATTTTAGGTTCTGTGTTCATCTGATGTGACCCCTGCTCTGGGATCTACTGTGTGTATATGTCACAAAGATTGTTGAGATAAAGAAGCTGTGCCAAGTAGGGAGCCTGTGTACATAGGGCCCTCCTTCAGGATTCTCAGCTCCCACCCACCTGAAGCTTCCTTGGCCTCAGGAGCTCTGTTCTTGGAAGGCTTCTATACCTGCTGAAACATGAGCATAGGATGATACCAAGGCCCTTACAACACACAAAGGAAAGGTGGTGTGAGGGCGCTTCTTCAGGAAGCACTGAGGCCTGAGTAGATGGGAGCCAGGTGGGCATGCAGAATATCCCCAAGATGTCATCCTTTCCTGCCTCTGTCCTCTCTTGTCTTGCTTTTCATCTGTTCTTGCATGTCTGATTTCCTTGCAAATTGTGGAAGATTCTTAGCAGCAGATACCTCTTCCAGGAAGTTAGAAATGAAGGAGATTGAAGAGTTGAAGCAATATTGTAAAATCTATAAAACATTAAATTGACCATTTTTAAATGTGGAATTCAGTGGCACTAAAGACAGCTACCATCCAGACCTCTTTCATCATCCCAGAGTGAAACTCCATGTCCACTAAACACTAACTACTCATGGCTCCGTATCCCTTGGCCCTTAGAAATCACCATTCTAATCTCTCTGGTTTTGATGACTCCAGGTATCTCATATTAGAATTAGACAGTATTTATCCTTTTGCACCTGGCTGTGTTTTTAAGTTCACATTTTTTGTGTTGATATTTTGAGTAAGTCCACCAAGTCAAGGAGAGTGTACAAGACATATCTCCTACAGAGGCAACCACCTTCCTCCTCCTGCCTGTCTTTTTTGTTGTCCAGAGTGGCGGGGCCAGTACCTTGCTTTAGCTAATCCTCTGTGTAGAACGAGCTGACAGCTGGGGGCTTCCAAAGTTTGCTCCCAGCTGTTCTCAGGCTTCAGTGTTTTCTCTGGAATGATGAACCGAGGCCTAAATGTAGGATTGGAAAGTAACTGCATAGATTTCTGTCAATCATGTCTTTAGAGAATCAGGTAGCAAATACCTACTGATCAGAATATGATCTGTACAGGCAGGTGCCCAAAGTAGGAGTAACACAAATTCCTTTCTTCCTGTGCAGGTGCTGGGATATCTGACTGCTAGAGGGACCAGGAGGAGGTTTTGAGGAGTTACTGAGAGCCAGCTGCCTGTCTGCTTCTGGCCATGGTTTATGTTGTTGACTGATGGCACCAGCTGTGGAGAGGTGGTTTTATGTAGTGTGAATAATTGAAACCCAACTCTAAGTTTCCCTTTTGCCCTTTCCTGTTTAGCAATCAACTTTCTCAAATTTATTCTTTTTGGTAATTCTCCCATGTGAGAATTCAACAAAAATGCCCCTGATGCCAGAGGTCTGCACCGAGTGAGCAGCCAGTGTTAGATTCTCCTTTTCCTGTGCTGTCCCTGTGACTCTTCTCCACTCTGGCACCCTCCCCTAGGTTTAGGTTCCTGTGGCTGATTTGCCTTCTGCTCAGTATGTGGAGGACAGGGTTTGCAAACAGTGCAGCTCTTCCTATAACTGCTGGTGGGTATGTCAGAAACTCAGTGTTGGGTGCTTTTCTCCATTGGCCAGGCGCACCCACAACTGAAGACCCGTGGGGGCCAGGAGGGGGCTGCCTGCTGAGGGCTTCTGTGGCACAGAAGAGATCAGTGCTTGCACTCCCTTCAGAGCAGAGGCAGGCACACTTCATGTTGGGGTTTTGAAACCCTAGCATTTTGTGGCTCATTTGGTCCTTTTTCCCCCTAAGGGACTGTGTGATATTTAATGACTCAACCCTGATTGTACTGTGGATGTTCTCTTTCCACTGATATCAGTTTATAGAACAGTCCTTAAGTAAATGTTTATTCAGATCGGGAAGAAAATTGGGGAACTTTGGGACCCCAAGAGGGGGGCTTCAACTGCTGTCCCATCACACCAGTGCTTCCAGTTTTCTAGCTCACTGAGGGGTCTGGCTGGCGGGGTATGGATGAGTGGAACCTGGGGCCTATCTCTACCAGCAGCCTCAGTGAGAACTACAGGATGCCAGGAAGGGGCACCTTCATGAGGTGTGGGATCAGGTGTGGTCATAAGGGAAGAGGTTTCTGGCGGGATCTTCAGTGCAGATATCCCAAGAAATGGGTGCAATGCATGACTTGCCATCACTGTTGCTTGTGCCAGTCTCTCACTGTCTGTCTCCATAGGACTTCAATGTGACACTGTGTGGGGGAGAGGGGTAGGGCAGGGGTGGGAGAGCAGGTTTAGTAGTAATGGATTGCCTCAGACCCTGAAAGGCTGTCTTCCTTCTGTCAGAGGAGTGACCCTGTATAGTCTGGGAAAGACTGAAATTCTTGGAATTGGGCCTGAGGAGATGGCTTCCAGGACATTCTTCCCAAGGCCTTTCCCTCTTTCAACCAAGGGAGGCAGAGGTGAAGAGAGAGGAGAAAGAAGCTCTTCCCTCCACCCCAGGTCCCCCCCGCACAGATTTTCCTCACCCTTCTTCCTCTCAAGGTGCTAATAGAGTCAAACATGCTGGGGAGACCCTTGACGTAGGGATTGTGTGTGTGTGTGGGGGGGGGGATTGTGTCCAAACACAAGAATTTGAGAAATAAGGTAGAAAAACAACTGTTTTTAAAAGAACCATTTACTGTTCTCTTTTGAGGTTCTGCCCTGGACCAAGGGCTCTGGCACTTGCTAAGAGAAGAAACAATCAATACTAAGGTGGTGAGCCCCTGACTCCACCTGCAGGAGTCTGTGATTAGATGGGGGAGACACAAAGGCTGCCATTTGCAGGTCAGGGGAGAGGCTCCTAGCAGGCAGGGGGTGTGATGGTGACCTCAGGAAGGGGTTCATGGAGATGCAGATTCTGTTGAGGGGTTCTGAAGATATCAGAAACCTGGTCAGAGAGGAGAGAGACTGAAGGAACAAAGACCAAAAGGTGGGAAGGTGCAGCAAGGAGAAAATCAGACAGCACAACGTGGAGGTCGTTGAGACCCAGGGCTGTGAGCTGTATGGGGAGAGATTTTTTACTGGTGGCCTCGTGTCAGTTGTGAGATGTCCATTGACAAAGAGTAGCCCACACCTCTTGTCCCTGCCTTCTGATTCTGCAGTTAGCCCTGTACCACAGCAACATTCTGGAAGACCTCCAGAGGCCCTTCAGTGACCACACCTCACAGCCTGTTCTCAGGAACTTCTCCTGGGCTGCTCTTGGCAGTTCACTGATGACCATCTCCTTGGTACCCTCTTTCTCTCTCTCACCTCCAGATTCCACATGCCCAGATGGCTTTCCCTCCAGCCACCCCTCCTGTCTCTTACGCATGTCAACGTGCTCCAGGGACCTGTCCTCAGAGCTAGCTCCCTCTTCCCTCTCTCACCTTCACCCTTTCCAGGTGCTGGTATCCAGCTTCCTCTGGTTTTTCAGACCAGTGCTGCATGCCCTGCTCCTGGGATTAGGATTCTGTGGTTGTGAACCCCAAAAACCCACAGAACTGAAGTTCACTCTACAGAAAGCTATTTAGAACTTACTGGACACAAGCCCCAAGAGAGAGCTGGCAGCCCTGGATTATCCAGTGAGTACCTGCTTCCTCTCCAGCAGGGACTTTCTGAGAGCTCATCCCTTGAAAGCTCTGAGTCAAATCTGAGTGTCTAAGGTGGCCCAAATCCTTTCCATTACTTTCTATGATCAAAACTCTGTATGTCTCTTGGCCTCATACTTCCTATTGATTTGACAAACTGTGAGCAGCATTTGATGGGATCTGTAGAGTGGCAGCTGTGGCTGCATTCCTGAGTGGGTACTCCCACAGTTGAAAATGCAGGGCTGGGCCCAAGGGATTTATGTGTTCTTTGGGTCTGCATCTTGTGCAGGCGACTTTGAATTTGACACCCTTGTCACATAGCCAGTGCCTGGAAACCCTGAAACTGTTCCTGTTATTCATAATTCACATCGGGTAGGCTTAGGTGGTATTTATAGCACTCCCAAGACAAGTTATTGCCAAAGGAGGTAGTGACACTTATCAGGGCTGTGTAGGAGACACAGCACTGAGCAGACTCTTTCTCTGGCTAATTTTAGATTGCCAATGAAGGCTTCTCACATTGTCAGTATGCCATCAAAGGCTCTGATCTTCCAGGGAGAATGCAACACAAAAGCTTTGGGGGCATTTCTGTTCCCTGGGGCTTACTGTCCTGCTAAGAGTCTTGCTGCCCAGGTTTTCCCTACCTCTGGTCCCTACTCCTGCCCTCTGGCAAGATAAGGGGATTACAGGGTTCCTGGACACCATAGCACTGGGCCACCAAGCTGAGGTGGTAGAGGATCTCATAGTAGGACACCATTCTTCACCATCTAATGTTTGCAACCTGTGAATGTGTGACACAGCTAGGCTTGCACATGGCATTGTCTGCCCTTAGTCAAGGGCAATCCTCATGGAGATTTTATTAGCCATCTCAGGCTGCCATAACAAAATACCATGAACTTAAATGGCAGAAATGAATTTCTCAGTTCTGGAGGCTGGAAGTCTAAGATCAGAATGCTAGCACAGTTGGCTCTGGTGAGGGCCCTTTTTCTGGCTCGCAGACAGCTGCCTCTTGCTGTGTCTTCAAACATCAGAGCAAGCAATTTAACTAGAGTCTCTTCCTGTAGGAACACTAATCTCATCATGAAGGTGGAACGCTTGTG